>PVKV010006049.1:7641-108864 GCA_004027835.1 Alouatta palliata
GCCTCCCGAGTAGCTAGGATTATAAGCACAGGCTACCACACCTGGCTAATTTTGTATTTTTAGTAGAGACGGGGTTTCTCCATGTTGGTAAGGCTGGTATCGAACTCCTGACCTCAGGTGATCCACCTGCCTTGGCCTCCCAAAGTGCTGAGATTATAGGCATTAGCTACGTCGCCTGGTCCTAGAGTGGGTTTATCTTTTAAGATCTACTTACTCACCTGTGAGTGTCTAGGGAACATATCTTTTTTGTTGTTGTTTTTTTTTTTTGGAAACAGGGTCTTGCTCTGTTACAGGCTAGAGTGTAGTGGTTCAGTCATAGCTCACTGCAGCCTTGAACTCTTGGGCTCAAACAGTCTTCCTGCTTCAGCCTTTCAGGTAACTAGGACTATAGGAACACACTACTAAGCCTGGCTTATATATATATATATATATATATATATTTTTTTTTTTTTTTTTGAGAGAGTCTTACTTTGCCACCCAGGATAGGGTGCAGGGGCACAGTCTCAGCTCACTGCAACCTCCACCTCTCCAGTCAAACAATTCTGGTGTCTCAGCCTCCTGAGTAGCTGGCATTACAGGCACGCATCATCATACCCAGCTAATTTTTGTATTTTTAGTAAACACAGTGTTTTCCCATGTTGGCCAGGCTGGTCTTGAACTCCTGACCTCAAGTGATGTACCCATCTTGGCCTCCCAAAGTGCTGGGATTAAAGGCATAAGCCACTGTGCCTGGACAGAGGACACACCTTTCCCCACATCACTGTGAAAAACAGATCCATGAGGGGAGTCCCAGCATTTTAAAAGAACTTTGTGACACTCTTATCTATAGCCTAGAACTGACAGTGGGAACTGCTAGCACTAAACTGGGACACGTAAATGCAGCAGGAATCATCGGATCCTGGGATGACGGGGCAGCACTAAGCTGCCAAAAGCAAGGTGGGCATGGCTACCATGATGGACAGCAGAGTCAAGGCACAGGCGGAAGTCTGATTCTCACCGATCTATGGCATTGATCGGTCGATCATGGCATTCCTACAAGTGAAACAGATAGGAAGCCTACTAAATTCTTACTTGAGCTATATAAGCAGAAAAGTTCTAGGTAAAGTGAACAAAAGTCGAATTTAAATCATAAAATCAGAAAATCAGGACCCTTCAATCAATTTTCAAACTCGTGCCAGTTCACAGACTTAGAATTCCTTGAATAAAAGACAGGCTGAGTCCAAAGTAGCATAAATTTCTAAAGGAGTTTCAGTGAAAGCTCTTAAGTGGAAAGCACACTAGCTTTATGTACCAAAACATTTAAAGAACTAAAACTACTGGGAGGCTAAGGCAGGCGAATCACCTGAGGTCAGAAGTTTGAGACCAGCCTGGTCAACATGGCAAAACCCCATCTCTACAAAAATACAAAAATTAGCCAGGTGTGGCAGCACATGGCTGTAATCCCAGCTACTCAGAAGGTTGAGGCAGGAGAACTGCTTGAACCCAGGAGGCAGAGGTTGTGATGAGCCAAGATTCCACCACTGCACCCTAGCCCAGGCAACAGAGCTAGACTCCATCTCAAAAAAACAAGAAAGAACAAAAATGAGCTGGGTTTAGCACACACCTGTAGTCCCAATTACTTGGAGGCTGAGACAGGAGGATCACTTGAGCCCAAAGGTTTGAGGCTACAGGGAACTTTGATTATACTTGTGAACAGCCAGCCACTCCATTCTAGCCTGAGAATCACAGTGAGATTCTAAAAAAGAAAAAATTTCTAAAAAAGAAAAAATAAACTAAAGAACTAAACTGTATTTTGTAGCTTTGTTTGTTTGTTTTTGAGACCGAGTCTCGCTCTGTTGCCCAGGCTGGAGTGCAGTGGCGTAAACATGGCTTACTTCAGCCTCCACTCCTAAGCAATCTTCCCAAAGATAGGGTTTCACCATGTTGCCCAGGCAATATTTTGTAGTTCTAGTACTTACAAGACTAGAAGGAAATGTCTGAGATAAGATAACGTATAGGCCAACAAGCTAATAGGAAATCCTTAAGGCCAGATGTATTTCAGAACACAGACTTTTTCAGACTTTAAAGAATAAACACAATACATATACTGTGTGTTATGTAATAGTCCCAAAAGAGTACAGGGCAGCATCCAACAATCAAACACATTAATATCTCTGTGGTGAAAAATACAATTCGTCATACCAAATAGGATCACAGTTGTAAACAGTCTCCTACTGCTTCAGGTTGAATTTTGCAGCAAAGACTTTGTATCAAACTTAGGAAAAAACTTAATTTTCAAAGTCTTTTTGTGGCTCTGGAGTTACAGATAAAAGAACTGTGAACCTATAATTTGTTTTTTGTTTATTTTTACTTTGTAGAGCAGAGTCTTTCAAGACAGAGTTATCTCACTCTATCACCCAGGCTGGAGTGCAGTGGCACGATCTCAGCTAGTGCAATCTGTGCCTCCTGGGCTCAAGCGATTCTCATGCCTCAGCCTCCCGAGTAGCTGGGATTACAGGCATGTACCACCACATTCAGCTACGTTTTTGGTATTTTCAGTAAAGATGGGGTTTTACCATGTTGCCCAGGCTGGTCTTGAACTCCTGAATTCGGGCAATCCACCCTCCTCGGCCTCCCAAAGTGCTGGGATTAGAGGCATGAGCCACCACGCCTGGCTGATAACAGCATCTTTTAAAATGCACATAATAAACTCCCCAGATCCCAAAGTAGAATATCAGGGTCCCAGTATTAAAAAAATGTTCATTGCAAGTTCATCAAGGTTTGTTCAGTTGGTTGCAGCATGCTCCTAACAAAACTTAAGTCATGGATTTCATTCTATGAGGCAATCTTATCTGCAACACACAGGATAGGCAAAGACATACTACATTTCTAACTCCAATCAATTAAACCTAGTATTGGATTCAATGTATCTCTATTGCTAAAAAAATTGCTCAAGCTCTATGTTCTGACAATAGATCAGAGGTATCATAAAGTATCACAGTTTCTAAAGAGACTCTGAGTTTAGAAGAAAAAAACTACTGAAGGAGGATTTATCAAAGAAATCATCTTGAATAAAGGCCTAATGGGATCAAAAAAATTGTAAGTGAATAAAAAATTACAGTAGCCACATGCACTGAAAAAGATAATAGTTTGGGCACGGTGGCTTATGCCTGTAATCCTAACACTTTGGGAGGGCGAGACAGTTTGGGTCACCTAAAGTCAGGAGTTTGAGACCAGCCTGGCCAACATGGTAAAACCCATCTCTACTAAAAATACAAAAAAAAAAAAAAAAAAAAAAAAATTAGGCGTGGTGACTTACTTCTCTAATCCCAGTTACTTGGGAGGCTGAGTCAGGAGAATCACTTGAACCTGGGAGGCTGAGGTTGCAGTGAGCCAAGATAGCCCCACTGCACTCCAGCCTGGGTAACACAGCAAAACTCTGTCTCAAAAAAAAAAAAGATAATAAATAAAGGGGTTTAAAGGCAAAGATATAAAGGTCCCAGGAGACAACCACCGTTTCTCAATTTATGCACTATGGTGAACAGAGCTAACTGACCTCTGCTTTCTTACAGCAGCAAAAATTCCAAAGACTTTTGTTTGGACTCTAGGGCACTACTAATGTCAGATGACTTAGCAAAGTAAGAGTGGAAAAGGAAGAAAGAAATCTCATTGAAGATACATGAAGACTTAGTATCACCACCAGCCTTACAGGTTAAGCCTCAGAGCCTTACGACACTTAAGACCTCAGGAGATGCTTCCAGTTCCTCTAATAATTAAATTGCCTTTGATGGGGCTAAAGACTAATCAATAAATTATATGCCAAAGCATACCATTTGACTCTCTAAAATGACATCTGTGGTCTTAGGGAGCAAGACTAAAATCTTTCCAAGGTTGAGGTACACATGAGATGCATGTCTTACACGAATAATTCAAATTCTCAGATAAAAGATACAATTCCAAAACACTCGGGCTCCAGTTAGAAGGCTCTAATAATCCAGGAGAGATGTGACTGTGGCTGTACTGTATTAGCTTCAGTGTGGATGCAAAGGGGATGGTGAGAAATATTTAGTAGGTAGACCAGCAGAAGGAAAGCAGCAATATTTCTGAATAGCTATGTTTTTCCCAATTAAACCACGTTTTTAAACTTCGGTGGGAAAAATCAACCTTTAAAGAAATCCTACAACATATCCCTTATAAGTTTTTGTCTGTTTGTTTGTTGTTTTGTTTTCTCTGAGACAGAGTTTCAGTCATCCAGGCTGCAGTGCAATGGCATGATCTCAGCTCACTGCAACCTCTGCCTCCTGGGTTCAAGCAATTCTGCCTCAGCCTCCCAAGTAGCTGGGATTACAGGAACACACCACCACACCTGGCTAACTTTCTGTATTTTTAGTAGAGACAGGTTTCATCATGTTGGCCAGGCTAGTCTTGAACTGCTGACCTCAGGTGATCCATCTGTCTTGACCTCCCAAAGCACTGGGATTATAGGCATGAGCCACCATTCCTGGCTAATAAGTTTTAAAAGTATTTTGTAATACAAATAAGATGATCAATTTTTTTTAAATTTGCTGCAAATTTTCATAGTAGATCATATTTTCTTAAAAGTTGTGGCTGTTGGGAATTTAATCTGCCCTTTGGTATTATTTACTTGGGTAGATGTTTCCTGTCTGTCACTTCTCACTAGCATCTAGGCTCCCTGCTGCATCCCCATAAATAAACAGTGCCTGGTGCCCAGCAGGTGTTCATTTAAGTTGAGTAAGTGAATAAATTAGACTTAGTGAGAACACAAACTTGCATTTTATGTACTTTTGCATATAGCTGTCTTTCACTTAATATTTATCTTTTTCTTTTGGCAGCATCTAAGCCTACTGAATATCCTGCAGTTGATGTAAAAAATATATATATTTTACAAGACTAAGTTTCTATTTTACCATACCGACTAGTAGATAAGTAAAAGGCCAAGGGAACTGATGAGAAATAATCAGGTAACATACAGTTGGGAAAAATATTCTTCTTGCATAAACACGTATTGGGTACCTACTATACCATGCTAAATCTTAATTCCATATTGCAAACTCCTAACAAACTGTTATCAAGACATGTCTGTGCCTCACTGCCATTTAACACATATTTTTAGCATCGATCATATCCACTATGTTAAGCACTAAGAATATTTCTATAAACAAGACAGATGCTATCTCTGTCCTAGATTCTGATGGAGAAAAAAAAGAGAGAAGGAAAACCAAAAAGACATTATAACAAGGAAGTAAACAGCGAGCCAGCAAATAGCAGCAGGTAACTACCCTAGAATAAGGTGGTCAGAGAAACCTCTCTGAAGAAGTGAAACTTAGGTTAAAGCCTCAGGATGAAAAGAAGCCAGCCCTGGGCAACATCAGAATAGCTAGTCCAAAGGCACTGAGGTGGGAATGAGTGTCACAGAGCAGAAAGATGGCAGTGTGGCTCGAATACAGTGAGAAGGTGGGGGGTAGGTGGTACAAGTTGAGGACATAGAGGTAGGCAGAAACCAGATCACAAAGAGCTTTTAAGGCTATGGGAAGTTTAGATTTCATTCCAAGTGCAATGGGAAGCCATTAAGGATTTTAAACAGGAAAGCAACATGACCTGATTTGCATTTTAACAAAAATCATTCTTGTAGTTGTGTGAAGAACGGATTAAAAAGAACTGGATGTGGTGGCTCATGCCTGTAATCCCAGCACTTTGGGAGGCCGAGACAGGCCGATCACTTGAGGTCAGGTGTTCAAGACCTGGCCAACTTGGCGAAACCCTGTGTCTACTAAAAATTAAAAAAATTAAAAATTAGCCAGGCATGGTGGTGCACACCTGAAGTCTCAGCTACTTGGGAGGCTGAGGCATGAGAAGAATCACTTGAACCTGGGAGATGAAGGTTGCAGTGAGCCGAGATTGCCCAACTGCATTCCACCATGGGCTAGACAGAGCAAGAGTCCCTGGTAACAACAAAAAAGAACCAAGAGGCGGGAAAAGAGGAAGAGCAGCTGGGAGGCTATCACAGTAATATAGGCAAGAAATGATGGTGACTGACTAAAAGGCTAGGAGTGGAGGTATAAAAAAGATCAATTCCAGATGCATTTTAGAGATGGGAGAACTGACTGGATATGAAGGACAGAGAAGATTCAAGCAGGGATCCTAGGTTTCCGGGCAGCACAATTAGATGTATGGAGGTTCCATTTACTGAAATTGTAAGGAATATCACTGAGTCTAAAATGAGGAAACTGAAATCAGCTGAGGAAAATCGAATGCCAATTTATTAAGCTCCCGGGCGAGGTTCTGTGGTCCGGGAAAGGGGGCCAGAGAAGTCGCGCTCAACTTCCCAGGGCAAGGGGTTTTATAGGGGTCAGAGGCCATCGGGTGGACATTGGGAGACAAAACATAGGGCAGTCGATTGGGTATTGGGAAGCAGAGCTTGGTCAGGGCAAGCTACTACTGGTAGGTAGGCGGGATTTTCAGTGCGCGGGCATTACAGGCGATCGATTGGCTATTGGGAAACAAAGCATGGGGCAATCAATTGGATATTGGAAGCAGGGTTGTTCAAATTTCGGCGGGGTTTTTCGGCGGGCTAGGTGCCGAGTGCAGGTTTGGGTGGGGAGTGCAGAAGTGGGCGTTAGGGAAGCTACGTGACGGAGCTCAGGTAAGCACGGAATGGTGACGTAGTTTCCAGGCTTAGGGAGGGGTGGGCGTGTCCGAGCTCCCGGCGAGGCAGCCGACCTTACAGAAATGGATGGCACAAATTACTGAGATTTAGTCCTTATACATTGTGTGCTCATTTCAACTGCCAAATTCAGTGAATTCTTATTACATATATTCTCTCTTCAATGTTGAAATACCAAATTCTCCTGGTTTTTCTCTTACTCACAGAGTCTCTTTCTCAGGTTTCATATACCCCAGAACTCTGTCGTTGGCTCTCTTCTATGTTCTTCAGTACATTTTCCCTGGATGACCTCATCCAAACAATCTAAGCTTTAACTATTAACCACATAACTCTCCAAATCTGCATCTCCAACAGGAACTTTCTCCTCACCTCCAGAAATGTCTATCCAATTGTTTTCTGCCAATCTCCATTTGGATGTCTTACTAGCATCTCAAACTCAACATACTCAAAAGTATCTCCATCATCTTCTTCCCCCAAGACTCCTATTTCCCAATCTGTGAAAAGGCCAAAAATATGCCCAGCTTCCCAAGTCCAAAACCTATGATCATTTTATCCACCTCCTTTTTCAACCCTGCATCAATCAGTTTCCAAGCTCTATCAAACATACTTTCTAAATGGCTCATGAATATGTGTCCTCTCTTCACAGCCCAGTGCTTGAGTTCAGAACTTCATCCTCCCCTGGATTATTACAATAGTCTTCTGCTTTCTCTGGCTTCAGTCTCACCCCACTCTAACCTATCCTTTCCATCTCAATAGACAGAGAAATCCTCACTGGATTAAGTGTGGCAGACAAGGCCCTTTGTAAGTTGGTGCCCTTGGCTGGCTCTCCTGCCTCAACTCCCACCATCCCCCTTATATACACTCCAACCTCCCACTATACTGCACCACCAACAGGTTCATTCACAACTCTGTATGTACTTCCGCCCCTCCCCAAAGCCTACTCAGTTTAAACTCCCTTCCTCCAGTAGCCTGAACTACAGTCTGAGATAATGACCCTCCTTCAAGCTCCCCCAGTACACCTTTACCAATGTGCTTCTGGCCTTACGCAGTGGTACACACGTGTAGCCCCAGCTGCTTGGGAGGAAAAGGCAAGAAAATCACTGGAGGCCAGGAGTTTCAGTTCCAGAGGAGGCTGGGCAACACAGTGAGACCCACCCTCCCAACACCCACCTCAGAAAAAAAACAGACTTCTTATACTACTTTTCACAGTGTTTCTCTCATTGAATTGCAAATTATTCGAGGGTGAGGACTCGAGTAGCTTTCCTAGAGTAGCTTGGTGTTTAACACTTAAAAGGTGCTCAGTAAATGTTTGCTGAGTTAACTGTCTTTATCAAACTTGAGAAGCTTTCCTGTAAACGATGAACTATTACATGCAGTATCCATGACCAGAAAAAAAGGTGATTTGGCAAGAATTTTAGATTCAATAATTTTCTAAACTGAACCAATAACATCAGCTGCCGATTTTTACATATCAACATTCATCTTCATTACTGAAGAATTACCTCGAAGGTGTACGGGGCTACTACTCTGGTGATCTTTTCACTACTACGTAGTTTTGCACTCCTGCTACATTTAATACCCTTAAGATCACCCTATCTGCTTTGTCCTCCATAGCAATGTCTGACCTCTCATGCACAACGATTCTGTCTGAAGTATATTTCTGATAAACTTAAGTCATTTGATTAAACACAAATACCACCACCAACAAACACTTTCAACGTTTTTTTTCTAAGACAAAATACAGAACGAATTATGTCTTATACATACAAAGCATACCATCATCTGTCAACCTCTGGAGGGTGGGGAGATTTTTACATTTATGCTTTACAGCCCCTAGAATCACTGGTTATCTGGAACAGCTGGTGATCCAACAGAACTTCACCTAGTTTCCTCGATCCAAGGATTATATTAAGAACTTTTCCATGAAGACAGAAATTACTGAGTAAACTCTGCTATTCAGATACTGTGATGCAACTGACATTTTTAAAACAAAAGGAATGAAAAAACTCTACGTGGTTTTTTAGCAGCTGGCCCTCTTTATAACTATTATTTGACCAAATTCAGAGACAGCAACAAGTACGTTGCTTTGAACAACTACACAGAAAGTCCTGTGGCAGATACCACTCCAGATGTCCATAAAACAACTCATCCAACTCCCATAAATTGAGCCCGAGGTTTACCATAAGCTTGAGTCATGATATTTAGTATGAAAAAGGAGCTTTTAGCCGGGTGCGGTGGCTCACGCCTGTAATCACAGCACTTTGGGAGGCCGAGGCGGGTGGATCACGAGGTCAAGAGATCGAGACCATCCTGGTCAACATGGTGAAACCCCGTCTCTACTAAAAATACAAAAATTAGCTGGGCATGGTGGCGTGTGCCTGTAGTCCCAGCTACTCGGGAGGCTGAGGCAGGAGAATTGCTTGAACCCAGGAGGCGGAGGCTGTGGTGAGCCGAGATGGCGCCATTGCACTCCAGCCTGGGTAACAAGAGCGAAACTCCGTCTCAAATAAAAAAAAGAAAAGAAAAAGAAAAAGGAGCTTTTTTTTTTTTCCTTTTAGGGAAACTATGCTTTTTAATGCTTTATGTCTTGTCAAATTATGGCGGCTACGTCCGGAATTATGATGGATTTGACCTAATTA
The DNA here is from genome assembly GCA_004027835.1 of Alouatta palliata. Taxonomy (NCBI): domain Eukaryota; kingdom Metazoa; phylum Chordata; class Mammalia; order Primates; family Atelidae; genus Alouatta; species Alouatta palliata. The sequence goes on from PVKV010006049.1 coordinate 16,945, forward strand.
TTAAGTCAGGCCATCCCCTGGTATTCCCAGCTCTTTGTATTCTAACCTAGAAGTAACTACATATATATATATATATATATATATATATATATATATATTTTTTTTTTTTTTTTTTTTTTTTTTTTGAGACGGAGTCTCACTCTGTAGCCGAGGCTGGAGTGCAGTGGCGCAATCTCGGCTCCCCATAGGGTGGGGAAGGGAGTAGAGTTTGCAGTAAGAAAATGTAACTGATAATGTCTTGCTCTGTTGCCCAGGCTGGAGTACAGTGGTGCGATCTCGGCTCACTGCAACCTCTGCCTTCGGGTTTAAGCAATTCTCCTGCCTCAGCCTCCTGAGTAGCTGGGATTACAGGCACGAGCCACCATACCCAGCTAATTTTTGTATTTTTAGTAGAGACGGGGTTTCACCTGTTTGCCGTGCTGGTCTTGAACTCCTGACCTCGCGATCCACCTGCCTCGGCCTCCCAAAGTGCTGGGATTACAGGCGTGAGCCACCGCGCCCGGCAGTAACTATATTTTTTAATTGGTGTTTTGCAGACCACGGAAATGAGACAAATGAGATTCCAGGACTCTTTTATTACGGAGACTTAAAACTGAATGAGAACCTGGAAAAGGGAACTTGCAAGTACCACAAAACCCTGGCTTAACAGGAAACAACCAACAAAGGCCCTACAAATGAAAAACCTGCAACCTTCCGCCACCTTCCAAAGGTGGAGAACACCAGAAACCTGGTTCCCAAGTCAGAATCCGGTAGGGCCCGGACGATCCAGAATCACCCTGAGGAGAAGGCAAGGGGCGCCGCGAGGGGTCACTGCAGACGCCCGCCGGGCCCGCTCCCCTCGACCGCCCCCGCGGGAAGGAGCAAGGTAGTGCGCTCTCCCCTCCTCCTCCGCACTCGCGGATCCAGGAAGGTGAAGAAAGAGACTCTGCGCCTTCCCGGTTGGTGGCGGGGGCCGGCGTTCCCCACTGGCTGGGTTCCCTCGGCCCCAAAGAGCGCAGGCCGCGCCCCCTCCCCAACTCCGCGCTCAGCGCGCGCGCCTGACCTGCGACCTCCGCGAGAGGCGTGTGCCGGGCCCGGAAACCCCCCGCCCCGGCCCCAGCCCTGGCATCACTCACGGAGCCCCAGAGCCGCCGTCAGCACCGACCACGGCCAGCGCCTCCTATCTGGGGCTGCAACCACCGCCCCGGCTCCGGCGGGCGCTGCCATCGTCCAGCCGCTGCAGTCGCCGCCGCAGCGTCCCTGAGCCCCGGTCCCCGCTGAGGTTGGCTCCGCTTGGGGAAGAAGGTTCTGATCTCTCCGCCACCCGCAGCGAGTGGCACCTCCACGCTGCGCTCCCCACTCCGGGCCCAGCCGCGGCTCGCCAGCTCTGCACCCTAGCCTTAGCCCCGCTCCGGCCCTCGCTGTCTGCTCATTGGCCTGCCCGCGCCCTTTGAAGGACGCGATTGGAAAGACAGGCTGTCCATCACCCGTCCGCCAGGAAGGCCCCGCCTCCTCGGTCCCACCCAGGCGCCTTGGCCCCGCGCGGAGGCCGGGTCTGCAGCGGTCCCAGGCCACGCCGAGTCCTCTGCCTGCCTGCGTGGCTGCCCGCATGCGGGCCCCGCCAGCCAGCATCTCCTCTGCTTCTCTCAGGGTCCAGTCTCACGGTCCTCTTCATTGTCTTTCCTCGCCACGGGTCTTTGCTGGGTACTAACCTCGCCTCTGTTTCAGCTCTTCTTGGTCTCTGCCGGCCTCTCTTAACGAAAAAGAAGCAATTCATTTACCTTTAAAAGAAAGAAAAAACAGAAAGAAAAATAGTGAGGCATTCGATTGATGGGGAAGAGACTTCTGATTCAGTCTTCCAGGTAGAACACGTTCCCCTTGCCCTGTCTCCAAGGCCTGTCCTTCGCGTGGACTAGATAATGTATGTGTTGCAATTTGAGAAATCTGGTGGTTTAAAAAGAAGTCTCCATTTTGCCTTAACCACCTCTTAGGAACCTCCCTCCTGGTTTCAGAAGGATGGGAATCTGGAACTCTTTCCTACTACTTGGAAAACAAATGAAAGTGCTTTTGGATTGTTTTGCTTTTGCATGTCAGCGTTCCTGTCTGTGTCTGTGAAAATTAGAATGCACAAGTTCCCGACACTGGTTGCTGACCCTGCTCGCCTTGGGTTGCCTTGGTCCGGAACAGTCTGCCACCTACGGGTTGCCCAATCAATAGAAGTATTTGAAAGGATCCTTATGAAAATGGCTTACAAAAGGGAAAAATGGAGGGACAGGGGCACAAGAAAGATAAGTGTGAAGGAGAAAAAGGGAAGATTCAGGTGGGAGGCTAACAGTGAAGAAGGGAAACAAGCGTTAGACAATTAGGACGTGGGGGGCGGAGAATATGGTAAGAACCAAAATGCAACCTCTCACTTCAGGGTTTTGTCTAAAGTCAGTGTTACCAATGCCATTCCTGATATCTGTGCTGTTTTAGCTAACACTGTAGTACAGCAAAATCATGAGAACATTAGTGAGAAAAAAAAAACTAAAAAAGCATACCAGAATCACTTTGCCCTATTTCTGCCAGCAGATCCTTTTGAAATGTGTCTCAAATGCCGTAAGTTGGGAAAGATACCAATGCATTAATTCAACTATGGATGTAGAACACCTGGGCTTTACTCTCAAGAAGCACATTGTTTGTCTACCAGTGTACACAAACAAGTACTCGATTACATTTGTGAAAATGCTTGGAGAGTGAATGAAGGAGAAACCCAAAGCCTGCAGGGACAGTGGCTCTCAGCAGTGTTAAAAGCCTCTCTGCTGATTGTGATGTACCTCAGCCACATATACCTCCCTCTCCCACAAACTACTGGCCCAAGAGGCACCTAGAAAGATTCACCAAGGATAAAACAGTTAGGGTGGACTTTAAAGGATGAATAAAAGTTCACCAGCGAGAAAACAGGAAAAGCAAACTCAGAGAACCCAAACTACCTACCAGGTGTGAGAAACATTAGGTGAATTCTTTGTGGTTTGCAACTTGAGGGGAGTGAGGGAAAGAGGGGAAGAGAGAATGCCAGAAAAGCAGGCTGCGGTCATATTTTGAAGAGCCTTGAGTTGTGTTTGTTCTGGAGGCAGTGGAGAGTGGTGAAAGGGCTGTAAGAAGTTCAGATCTGTGTTTTAAAAAGCTAACCACTTCGGCAGGGCAAGAGTGAAGAGAGCAGGAAATAAGGTATTGACGGTGGTGGTGAGAAGACAGATTTGAGAGACATTTCACGAAAAGAATGACAGGACTGGATATAAATTGGGTGAGAAGTATAATCAAAAGAAAAAGAATCCCAATTTCTAGCCTGTCTATCCTTGTCTTCAAGATCTGTTGCCAGAAGAAAATTGGAATATGGGTGGTGTTCTAGGAACCCTGAGAATTTGACTCCTCGTGGATAACGATCAGAAAGATTCAAAGAGGTATCCTCGGGCCATCTTGAGAAAGATTTGCCTGAAGCCTAATCAGTATGTCTTAATCCAGAAGCACTGTTGCTAGAAAATTTTGAAAGTTGGAAAATTAGAGTTCTAGTGTCTCCTTGACACCAAATTGGGGGAAGGAGGGTCAAAGGGTCCCTAGGGGGGTGTTAATTCTTATAGGAGAAGGCTGTATCACCAGACTTCTACATTCACTGTAGCTGAGATAAAGTGTTCCTCAAGATACCCGGTATCTTCCTGGGCCCTGCAACTATCTGTGTACTGCATTTGCTTCACAGGGACTGAATTCTAGGGAAGAATGTGCCCTGGACAGCTAACGCAGACGTTCCTCCTACCAAATAAGGATATTTCCCTCTGTCAATGAAGCAATCGATATTCTGAGTTTTGCTATTGTCAGTCTTTGTGCATCATCGTTATGACAGTCAAATGACTCAAGTATTTAGCCTACTGAGTAAAAGACAAGTTCCTTTTTAATGATTAGAGAGAAGTAGAAGTTGGGGGAAAAAAACCTAAAATGATAATAGCTATAGTAAATTTAAGTGGGTAAAGAGAGCAGAGAGACTTCTTGAGATTGAGGCTTTCAAATATCTGAAGTGGTCACATTATTTTCTTTAACAAGTTATATTCTATATCTTCCTCCTTTTTAGGAGAAAAGCAGTATAAACTTCTCAGGCGCCCAGGGCATCGTTTTTTCAAGTTAGATTTTGATGAATAAACTATCCTGGCAATCTAGAACTTATTAACATTTTACAAGGTATTCTTATCCTCCCTCTTTTCCTGGAGCCCTAAGAACTGAAGACTCAAGTCAGGGCAGTTTTAAATAAAACAAAAAAGGGTGAAGACAGTGCTAGAGCTCCAAAACTTATTTTCTGTTGTCAAACTATGGGAAGAAAGTAGACAATTTGGAGTCGGCCACATAGCACTTGCTAAATGTTTGTTGAAGAATGAGCAGGCCAGGCACAGTGGGTCACGACTGTAATCCCAGCACTTTGGGAGGCTGAGGCGGGTGGATCATGAAGTCATGAGCTCGAGACCAGCCTGGCCAACATGGTGAAACCCCATCTCTACTAAAAATACAAACATTAGCCGGGTGTGGTGGTGGGCGCCTGTAATCCTAGCTACTGGGAAAGCTGAGGCAGGGGAATTGCTTGAACCAGGGAGGCGGAGGTTGCAGTGAGCCCAGATCGCCCCACTGCACTCCAGCCTGTGTGACAGAGCAAGACTCTGTTTCGGAGGTGGCTGGGTGGGGGGAAATGAGCAATGAACTAATGAATAAATCGATGAATGTATGACATGAAATAAAATTAATGAATAGGTCTATTTAGGATAGTCACTCTGTCTACTTGTTTCCTATCTTGGTTATTTGCTACAATGACAATTCACAATTACTGTTTGTCAACACGTTAGGGAAGCAGCAGCCTAGGAAAGCCAGAATAATGCCATTTTAAGTTTGGCTCCATTTTAGGACTAACAAGGCACATTCCTTGCCTGTCATGACCCATAGTCATGGGACGTTTACAGTTAAGGAAACAGTCTCAAGATACATAGAAGGACTCATTCCTACAACAGCAAGAAGTCCAAATGTCCTACTAGCCACAACAATATATGCCTTCAAGAACAGCATAGTTATGGTTTGATGTATTCACATGCTAAAATATCAAGAATTGTCTTCTTTAAGTCAACAGAGTAACAAATTTTGTCATGTTGTCTGCTCTCCCGCATGTACACACAGCTTAGCTTAGCTTTTACATAGGTAAGACCTCTATATATAAGAAAAACTGGCCAGGCACTGTGGCTCACGCCTGTAGTCCCAGCACTTTGGGATGGCGAGGCAGGCAGATCACAAGTTCAGGAGTTTGAGACCAGCCTGGCCAATATGGTGAAATCCAGTCTCTACTAAAAATACAAAAATTAGCTGGGAGTGGTGGCAGGCACCTGTAGTCCCAGCTACCCGGAAGGCTAAGGAAGGAGAATTACTTGAACTCCGGAGGCAGAGGTTACACTCCAGCCTGGGCAATAGAGTGAGACTCCGTCTCAAAAAAAAAAAAAAAAAAAAAAAAAGCCAGGCGCGGTGGCTCAAGCCTGTAATCCCAGCACTTTGGGAGGCCGAGGCGGGCGGATCACGAGGTCAAGAAATCGAGACCATCCTGGCCAACATGGTAAAACCCCGTCTCTACTAAAAAATACAAAAAACAATTAGCTGGGCATGGTGGCGTGTGCCTGTAGTCCCAGCTACCCGGGAGGCTGAGGCAGGAGAATTGCTTGAACCTGGGAGGCGGAGGTTGCAGTGAGCCGAGATCGCGCCACTGCACTCCAGCGTGGCACCTGGCAACAGAGCAAGACTCTGTCTCAAAAAAAAAAGAAAGAAAAAAGAGTGTTTCTACTACTTTCTGAGGATGTCCTACTCTGCAATAGAGTAGTGTCTAATAAACTTGCTTTTTTCACTACACTCTGCAACTCACCTCCAGGTCTAGATGGAGACCCCTTTTTCTGGTAACAGAAGCACCAAAATGCAGTGAGCCATGATCATGTCACTGCACTCCAGCCTGGGTGACAGTGAGACCCTGTCTCAAAAAAAGAAACCACTAAAAAACTAAAAAAAAAAAAAAAAAAAAAAAAACCCTAACAGTTGTATTAAGGAATTTGGGACAAATTGTAATCATTCAGAATTATTCACTGAGCACTAGCTTTCCTATGGTAGGCCTCAATGCTAAGTATTTAAGACTTCAAAATATAGTTTTAAAGTCTACTTTATCTAATTAAAGTGTCTAATTAGATACACCCTACTGTATCTAATTAAAGATATTGGGACAATCGAACAGCAATCAGACAATTGGTTGCCAGTTCTACAGTAGAATTCAGTGTTGATGTAGGTGTCTTGCACTCTAAGAACTTACGATTGGAGGACATAAGATTGAAACTCATTTATCACATACGGTTGGTTTTGATTTGTTAAAGGATCTTTTTCTGGGAAGGTTAGAGTTTGGGATTTATCCAAAGGCAAACAGAGTTTTTAGCTGAAGAGAAAAGTTTGAGTGAAAACAGAGTTGGGATTCACAAGGCTAGATAGGTAGGGCTTTTGAATCCTATAATAAAAAAATATATCGGCAAGAAACCGAGATTTTAACATTATTGAAAAATGCAAAAGAGAACAAATGAAACATCCAGAACTCAGTAACGGGAGAGAGTCTGGAATCTGCCCCAGTGACATTGTCACTCATTGCCATTTATTATCCATGAATATAAATAAAATTACAGTTTTTGAAATAAGAGGTCGATATTATACTGAGAGGGACAACTTTGCTTTCTTCTGTGTTACTGATTTTCAAAGAGCAAAACCAAAAAGAAAGAAAATTGAAACGCAGTATCTATAGAAAACAAAACAGCCGGGCTGGTTGCTCGCTCCTGTAATCCCAGCACTTTGGGAGGCCGAGGCGGGCGGATCACAAGGTCAGGAGATCAAGACCATCCTGGCTAACACGGTGAAACCCCCTCTCTACTAAAAATACAAAAAATTAGCCGGGCCTGGTGGCACGCGCCTGTAGTCCCAGCTACTTGGCAGGCTGAGGTAGGAGAATCGCTTGAACCCAAGAGGCGAAGATTGCAGTGAGCCGAGATCGCGCCACTGCACTCCAGCGTGGGTGACAGAGCAAGACTCTGTCTCAAAAAAGAAAGAAAGAAAAGAAAACAGACACAACCAAAAGGTAGAATCGTTAACATGCAAACCACCACATGAGGGCGCGGGACTAAATAGCTTCACGTTCCTTACAATGACAGGAAGGCGAAACTTACGTCGGCTCGTTGGTCTAGGGGTATGATTCTCGCTTAGGGTGCGAGAGGTCCCGGGTTCAAATCCCGGACGAGCCCTCTTTTGGAATCAGAATCTCTAATTGCATATTTTGGGGAGAGATAAGTAAACGTAATAAATACAGATCAGTCAGAGTAAAACACAAAATTGAGACTTTTGGAAACTTAGAGCACTCTTTACATTGAAATATTAAAAGTCCTAGTGAAAATGTAAAAAGTTTGCTAGTGATGCAGTATTGTACTATGAAAACGTTGTTCCTAGCTGTGTATTCTTGGGTGCAGCGCGTGTATAGGGAGCTCGGAAGCTCGATTCTCTGTTGCCTATGGCGTTGGTTAAACTCATCCACGACAGTGCCCCTCACCGGGGGTGGAGTATGTGCTGAGTGCCCCTTTCCTTGGAAATGCTCATTCCCGAATCCCGCGACCTGCTAATTCATGCTCGTTTTGAGGCGTTAAAGGCGTGCACAGGATTCCGCACTAGGCATGTGTTTTAAATGCTGCAAAGCAATTTGAATGCGTTGCCCTTGGGCGTACAGTAACCATACATTGTATTAACTGAGCCCACATGGTCCCTTGCTTGAAAAAACAAAGGGCATCAACATTTGAGCTCATCGGATTAGAAAGCTCTCATTTAAATTTCTGAATGGACTATGTGGGGAGAAGGAAAATTATTTTATTTAATTTTGAACGTGGAAGGTAAAAGCCTGGGCTCGTCCGGGATTTGAACCCGGGACCTCTCGCACCCGAAGCGAGAATCATACCCCTAGACCAACGAGCCGCTCTCGGCAAAGGTGCTCCCGGCGCTTCCCTTCAGCCTTGCTCCGCCTCTCGCCGCACTTCACTAACGATCCTGACCTGCGACCCTTCTCCTACCACGTGCGCTCTCATTCTCCAAGCCTCGAGTCCGGAGTGCTGATCTGCCCGCCACGTGGAGTTGCAGGGAGAGACGCGCTTCTGCCTGGCCCGGCCGTTCCAACCCCCCCCATCGCCGGCTGGGCCTCCATGTTCGCACGCGCTCCCGGAAGCCATCTTCCGGAACCCGGGCTCGCCCCGGCGGTTCCACTGGCGGGGTTGGCGCGCTCCGGGCATCCCGGTTGAGGAAGGCGCGGGGCGGGGCAGGGCGCCTCAGGACACCGCCCGGTGCTAGGTCCCCGCGGCTCCCCGCCCCCGTCCCCGCCCCCGCCCAGCCAGTCAGTGCGCGCGGTCCGGGGTCTGCTCCCCGGGCGAGTGGGTCGGTGAATGAAGACCGGGAGCCCGGCAGAGGGAAGAGAATACCCGAATCCTGGCTAAGAAAAGGGTGGTGGGAGACGCAATCCCAAAGGTGTGAATATTAAGTTAACTCCCCGAAACTTCCTTTGGGATAAAGCACTCTTTTAAACTCTTTGCTTGTATTGAACTCACCTGATATTCGTAACAATCAATCCCCTAGGTGCCACTGTATCTCCATTTGCAGGTGAGGAAACTGAGGCCCAGAAATGTTAAGTCGCTCACAGAAGGCCACAAGACTGGGAGCTGGCGGTGGCGCTGGTCTGGGAACTCCCGAGGTCCTGGAGGGTGGGAACACTGGGGGCTGAGGTGTGTGAAAGGGACTGGAGAGTGGGGGAGATGACTGGTACCTCGGTAGCTTGGAGGAGAGAAGGCAGTGGCAGAGAGCCGGGTCTTCTCCCTCCCACCTGCCACACACCTGAGTCCAAGTGCGTGGTCTCCCGCGGGTGTAGTTTCCCGGCCTGGGGTCTTCGGCTCGTCTAGCCTGCGTTCAGCGTGCTCTCCCCGCTTCCCCCGGCTCCACGACACCCGCCGGCCACCCTGCTCTCCGGCTCCTTGCAGTTTGTAGCCAGGTTGCAGAGGCCCCTTATTTCTAAAACCCTCTTGCATTCATAGGCTACCTTCAGTTCCGCGTGAAAGGACTCCGTTGCTCTGTACCCTGGTGAGACCGTTCTCCCAGGTCCTGGTGGTGCATTTGTCCTCTCAGCCGCTCACCGAGAGCTTCCCACTTGCACTCGCTTCTCTACTCTTTTTTTTCTCTCTCCCTCCCTCCCTACCTTTTAATGCCAGTGAGCTTTGGGGGAGACACTCAGCGACAGGAGGTCAGGACCAGGGTTCATACCCGTGGGGCGTGTAACAGGCAAAATGCAGCGAAGAAACCTCAGAACAAACAGCGAACACTGAAAAACCTTTGGCCCACTCTGGTGATGTAGGGAGCCCTGTTGCTGGCTGGTGCAGGGGCCAGGTCTAAGGTGGGCAGCCCTGTCTACACTTTCTATTTGCTTGAAAGTGCGTAAAACTATTGACATTCTCTCCTTGTTTGAGACCACTTTTCTTCCTCCTACTGAGCTAAGGTGTGAGAACTGGATGTTGTTTTTAACACACTGTTCAGTAGTTTGAGGATGGGTCAGGGGTGGGAAAGGTTGGGGAGGCAGAAGTTTTCATCAGGGCAAGTTCTGAGCAGCCAAGTGTTGCCCTCCTTCAGTGTGCATGCCTTCGCTGGGGCTCTCTCTGTATCCCACTCCTGGGAGCTCTGACTGATTCTTTGCATGCACCATGTGCGTGGAATATGACAAAGCTGAACACTTCTTCTATCTTTGCTGAGTATACACTCTCAAGGGTTTTTTGTTTTCTTTTTCTTTTCTTTTTTTTTTTTTTTCTTGAGACAGAGTCTTGCCCTGTCCCCAGGCTGGAGGAGTGCAGTGGCGCAATGTCAGCTCACTGCAACCTCCACCTTTCAGGTTCAAGCAATTCTCCTGCCTCAGCCTCCCAAGTAGCTAGGATTACAGGCGTGTGCCACCATGCCCAGCTAATTTTTTATATGTTCAGTAGAGATCGGATTTTGCAATTTTGGCCAGGCTGGTCTCGAACTCCTAACCTCAGGTGATTTGCCTACCTCTTCCTCCCAAAGTGCGATTACAGGCATGAGCCACTGTGCTAGGCCTTGTTTGTTTTTGTTCATTGTTTTTATTTTCCAAGCCTGGGGAGAGGGATCAAAAATAAAAATAAGTTCCCAAGTCTGCTTTTCCATTCCTTTAAGTTGTTTGTAATGGCTTCATAGTATCCCATCAAGATAATGACACATCCTTTTCTTAATTATTATTCCACTGTATGATAAGTGGTGTCAAACATTTCATTGATATTTTGTGTATATACTTTTTTTTTTTTGAGATAGGGTCTCACTCTGTTGCCCAGGCTGGAGTGCAGTGGTGCGATCATGGCTCACTGCAGCCTCAACCTCCTGGGCTCAAGTGATCCTCCCACTTCAGCCTTCCAGGTAGCTGAGACAGATGTGTGCCACCCACACCCAGCTAGTTCACCCACACCTGGCTAATGTTTTTGTACTTTTTTGTAGAGATGGGGTTTTACTATGTTGCCCAAGCTGGACTCCAACTCCTGGGCTCAAGTGATCTGTCCACCTTGGCCTCCCAATGTGCTGGGATTACAGGCTTAAGCCACTACTCACAGTGCATTTCCATGTACTTTGGATTATTTTCTTAGGACACACTCCCAGAGTTGGCCTGGTCAAAAGGATGAACCCTGATCATCCACTTTTATAGCTTTTATAGATCTTGGTACAATTCTGTGCTAAGGAGCTTGGCTTGGCTGGTTAGCAAGTAAGATGGAAACATGAAAAAAGAGGTCTAGCGGCTGTTGGAGAACTTTAAAGCCCATGATTTGATCTTTTAATTCCATTTAAGAGTTTTGATGGCATCAAAGCTTTTGAGAATGGTGATAATGTTAAAAATATTATTGATGACAACAATTTTGACTTGGGGTCAGATGTGTAGGAGGGAGTAAAAGAAATTAGAAAAATAGTAAGTCCATTAGGAGATGGTTAGAATAACTCTGGGATGACATTACTGAAACTGTGAATGGGCATTTACATCACTTGTAATGGGGATTCAGTGACTATTTTATAACTAAGGTTTGCTGGCCACTGAATTCCTACCCAATTATGCGTAAGTGGTGCAGACTTGGCTCTGCCTAAGAAGGTCAGTCCTTAGGAATGAGAATACATTTAATTACATGGGTTCACCACTCAAAGGAACTGGCTCACTAATTTGGCATGCAGGACTGGCCTCATGCTCATATGCTGAGCCTTGTTTGCTGCTTGTGGGGTTATGTACTAATTGACTAGAAGGCCATGGCAGCTGTCTTGGTAGGTTTGTGTCACCCACAGCAAGCCTTGCTCCAGTTTAAACAGAAACCGGATCTGACTGAAAATTCATGTCTGTTCCAGATTCTAGTCCAACATCCAGCAAAAGCTTCAGCTACATTTTACTAAACACATTTCTATTTGGTTTCCCTCAATCATCCTTTTTTTTTTTTTTTAAGAGACAGGATCTCACTATGTTGCCCAGGCTGGAGTGCAGTGGCTATCCCCACTACTGATCAGCATGGGAGTTTTGACCTGCTCCATTTCCAACCTGGGCCAGTTCACCCCTCCTTAGGCAACCTGGTGGTCCCCCACTCCCGGGAGGTCACCATATTGATGCCGAACTTAGTGCAGACACCCAATCGGCATAGCGCACTGCAGCTCAGAACTCCTGGGCTCAAGCGATCCTCCCACCTCAGCCTCCCAAGTAGCTGGGGCTACAGGCACGCACCACCGTGCCTGGCAATGATCCTTTTTATGAGGTTTAGATCATGATTCCCTCCGAATTTTGCAGTCCTTTCATTGAGTCACTATTAATGAATTCTTGGAACTGCCTCAGCCTCTTCATTTTTCATTCAAAAGGTTTTACTTAAGTTTTGATAGTACATGAGGTTAGAGAGGTAATATGAATCTTATATCTAGATTGTGAAAGAACTGCTCTCCACGAGGACACCTTCACTTCCACCAGGGAATCTTACTACCTGTTTATCTTATTACCCTCTGTTTTGTTTGTTTGTTTTGAGATGGAGTCTCACTCTGTCACCCAGGCTGGAGTGCAGTGGAGTGATCTCAGCTCATTGCAACCTCTGCCTCCTGGGTTCCAGTGATTCTCCTGCCTCAGCCTCCCTAGTAGCTGGGACTACAGGCATCCACCACCACACCTGGCTAATTTTTTATTTTTAGTAGAGATGTGGTTTCACTATGTTGGCCATCTTTTGAGTACCAACCATATAATCATTCTAGAATTTTGTTTCCGAATGCTCATTAAAGTGCAATTCAGCCCATTCATTCTTTAAAACACAAGCAACTGGTAAATGTAATAACTGACTAATTTTCTCGAATTTATATATAAAACTACATCGTGAAGGACTAGAGTCATTACTTACAGGAGTACTCAGGGGGAATCCTAGCCCTTTTTTTTTGAGACTGAATCTTACTCTGTCACCCAGGCTGGAGTGCAGTGTGCAGTCTTGGCTACTGCAGCCTCCCCGTACCATGTTCAAACCATTCTCCTGCCTCAGCCTCCCCAGTACTCCCCAGTAGCTGGGATTACAGGTGCACCAACAGGCTTGGCTAATTTTTGTATTTTTAATAGAGCTGGGGCTTCTCCGTGTTGGTTGGTCTTGAACTCCTGGCCTCAAGTGATCCACCCCCTTCGGCTTCCCAAAGTGCTGGGATTACAGGCATGAGCCACGGCACCCGCCCAGAATCCTAGCCTTTTCTGACCTCTTCCTTTGGCATCCTGCTTCCCTCATAGTGTCTTCCTGGCTGCTCCAGGCACAAGGTGTTCCAGCCCCCAAGGAGAAGCCCCACAGCTTTTCAGGATTAGGAGGATGTGTAAGACATCTCTTAGTTCCTGTTTTGGAGGTGGTTGGTTTTACTCTTTTGGCTTCCTTTACCCTGTGAGGCATGTAATACATTCATCATCTCCTCCTCCTCTGAGGAGTCTCAAAGAACCAGTTTCCTGCCGCATTTGACCACAGTGGGACTTTGCTGGAATTCCCACAGCTCTCGCGGAATTGAGGGCAAAACTGGAAAAATGGTCTCTTCTCAGCAACCACTGTGATCAGGACCGTCCCTCACAGGGCTCGTGGTGAGCCTGGGTTACCCCAGCAAAATCGGGAAGTCAGAAAAGTGTGTCTCCTGACCCTAGAATTGTGGCACTTTGCTTCTCTTTTGTAACCCCCTCTGGGGTCTCAAGAAACATTTCACACCAAAGTATGAATGACAAAGGAGGCTTCAAGTAATGATCTCTCTCAGAAGTATTTCATATTGAAAGAAGCTAATGATGACATTTCAGGTGTCTGCTATCAGATACGAGAGGTGTTAACCAGGGACGCCTGTTGAAAATAATCCCATCCCAGCTCTGAAATCAGTTCAATCATTCATTATTTAACAAATATTGAGCACCTACCATATCTGAGGCACTGTGTACAATGAAGAATAATACAAACACTTTGTACTCTCCTGCAGCTACAGGCTAGCTCTGGGCACAGTAACACAGTGTTACATAAAATAAAGAGACTGATGTTCTTGGGTGGCTTATGAAACTGAATCCCATTTTATGTGAGCATCTGGACTTCGCTCAGTGCTCCTGACATCATCATAACCACCTGATCATGCATTATATACAGACATTCTGTTTATCCTTTGTTTACCTGGTCCATATACAAAAAATTTGACTAGAACTAGTTGGAATCAAACAGAATTTAATTTTGAATCAAACAATGGAATAGTAATTTGGTGTTTCAGGTTTTGCCCTGTGGGAAGGAGCTGTTGTTTTTTTACCTGCCAACATAGCTTCTTTTGGGAACAGCACCCTGACTTCACTTTGGGAAATCTCCTTGCTCACCTTTGCAGGCCTTGTAGACAGTGTAGGATTGACTCACCTAGCTCCTAGCCCCAGGAGAGGGCAGGCGGTCTCTGCATCTCTTTGGTCATAACAGCTGCTGCAGGTATAGGCACATGAGCCACATAAGGCCTATGGAAAGCCTCTACAGGATTTTTTTTCCCCACGGTTATGGCGAAAGAGTAACCCTTTTCACTGGGTTTGAAGGCTGGGAAGAACAATATGACCGGCAGGGCGTGGTGGTTCATGCCTGTAATCCCACTTTGGGAGGCTGAGGTGGGTGGGATCCCTTGAGGCCAGGAGTTTGAGACCAGCCTGGCCAACATGGTGAAACCCCATCCCTACTGAAAACACAAAAATTAGTTAGGCCTGGTGGTGCTGAGGGAATATATTCTCTTCCCAGGTCCACAAGGGGGTGTAGTTTCAAAGGCAATAACTTCCCAGCACCATACCCCCACCTCTCCACCCAGGATCTTAAGGGTCTTTGTTTAAACTTTGGCGCATGTGGGAAAAATCAAATATCAATCACTCCAGCGGAGTTTAAAGGAACTCCTTTCACAGGCCCTGAAAACCTGAAGGCAGGAATTTCTCCCAGGTTAAAAGTCCCTTTCTTCCACACCTCTTCGGAGTTCATATCTGGATCCCCTTCCACCATCTTGTGGAAGCTTTTTCTCTCTCCTTTTGCTGTTTCTCTGCCTAAATAAATTACTTTCTGCAAAACTTTTTGGGGTCCGATATTTACTTGCCAGCGCATCCTGCCAGGTGGGGTCCTCCCTCCCATTCTTGGGTGAGAGACCAAGGCCCCTGAAGAACATCCTCTCGGTGGAGCTGAGCTTCCCCTGCTCCCTGGAATTCGGTCACAGTGCATGCTTGTAATCTGAGTTATTAGGTTGGTGCGAAAGTAACTGCAGTACTTGGGAGTCTGAGGCACGAGAATTGTTTGAAGCCAGGAGGCAGAGGTCGCAGTGAGCTGTGATTGTGCCAGTTCACTCTAGCCTGGGTGACAGGGTGAGACTCTGTCTCACTAAAAAAGAAAAGAAAAGAAAAGAAAAAGCCTTGGCTGTAGCTATTAAATAATTAAAAAAAATAAAAAATAAAAAGAATATGGCGAACACGAGAGAAAGCAGAGATCAATACCATGAGAGATTCCTGACATCACTTGGGTGACTGTATTTAGTTCTGTTTTTCTCAGCTCTATGAAACTGAAGAAGGGAGAGAGATTCATTGATCCATATAGTTCTGTTTTTCATCAGCTAGTTTGAGTTGGGTTTCTGTCACCAGCAGCTGGGTGATCTTACTCATTCAGTACTAAATGTACAAGAGCACAGAACTGTACTAAACACACACCTAATCAAAAGCCTAATCAGAAGGTGATGAACTGGTTGCCTTTTCACGCATTTCTTTCTTTATTTGCCATATATTTATTGAACATATAGTTAACTGGTCATAGGCCAAAATCTACATGGCAAACTGGGCATTGTTCAGGGTGACCTCCGTGAGGGGCATGGAGGTTTTGAGGCTCCTGAAGCTTACCTAGTTCCACATGCAGCTGAAACAGAATCACAACCCCCTTTTAAATATTGGCAGATCCCTTCTGCCAATATTGGCATCTAGGTTTTTTCTTGTTCCCTCTCTGAAGCCAGGAAGGACACGGTTTCAAGTTCAAGCTAGACTACAAAGACAGTGGAAGAATGACTCTGACTCTTTAGCCCTGTTGCTGAATCAGTGTTTTCTTTCAAACCTATTAAGAAAACCTGAAAGAAACAAGGTCTTCCTGGCCTGTTAATAAGTTTGTGCTACCTAAGACACAGATAAATTTATTTAATACCAATTTTTTTTTTTTTTTTTTTTTTTTTTGAGAGGGAGTCTTTCTGTGTCCCCTAGGCTGGAGTGCAGTGGCACGATCTTGACTCACTGAAACCTTTACATCCCTGGTTCAAGCAATTCTCCTGCCTCAGCCTCTCGAGTAGCTGGGATCACAGGCACCTGCCACCACGCCCGGCTAATTTTTTTTGTATTTTTAGTAGAGATGGGGTTTCACCATGTTGGCCAGGCTGGTCTTAAACTCCTGACCTCAGACAATCTGCTTGCCTCAGCCTCCCGAAGTGCTGGGATTACAGGCGTGAGCCACTGTGCCCAACTAATCCCAAATTTAGAAGTTCCGGTATCAACCATGCAAATAAAATGCCCGATCATGGTTGCTTCGAGAAAGGAGAGCTATAAGCAGTGGGGCTGCAGCAGGAACAAAACTCAGTCCCTGCACTTCATGAACTCCCTGTCAAGAGCCCCCTTTATTAATGAACAAGCCCTGGGAATGGGGCCTCCATTTGTTTCACAAAATAGACCAAATAATGTGACTAACAGGGGACTTGGGGGATAGAAAGGTATTTTGATGCCCACAAGCATGGTCCTGCAGTGTCACATTCTTGTCATTTTTATGGCTCCTTTCTCATCCACTACTGTAATGTTTAGACCCTCCAGAAGAAGAATGCAGTTTAATTTTTCATTTCTAAAGCCCATACTTTCTGTTCCATGCCTTCCTCAAGTAAAGAAAAGTGGCCCTTTTCATCACACACTCACAATCATGCATGTATTCACAAAGTACTTGCCCAGATAGTATGTGTGTATAAACAACCCAAAGACATATATAAATAAAACCAAGTATTATTTAGGGTTAGAATTCTCTGTCGATTAATGGATGGCAGCTAGACTGACATCGAGTGAGCTAGCTAGCTAGGCAGATAGACAGGTTTATAGATCTCAAAATAATTGACACACACATCTCCCAAATTCTGCTAATATCCAAAGTTTATCATAACTATGACAATATCAGTCTCAACCACGTTACAAGTTTGTTACAAATTACAAACTGTTTAAAAATAGTTTTGAAAAGAAATATATCCCAAATATGAACACTAAACACTACCCTGGAGTTAGAAAAACTGTAAATGGAAGGAGGAAATTGAGGTACCGGTGGCGACATAAGGCCTTTTGTCTGAGAGACTGTTTTCTGAAGTCAGCGTAGGATGCAGGCTAACAGACCTCCAGAAAAACAATCCTTCCAACTACAAAATCAGCACATTGAGACATTAAAATACTCAAATCAGAACAACGATCAGTCATAAGTTTAAATGTGTATTTGGATTAATACACAGATGTGCATGAAGAAGGGAGAGGATAAGTCAAAGACTGGGTAGTCAGGCCTCCTGTCCCTTGCAGAACACCCTACATTTCCAAACAGAATATTAAAGCAAGAGCTACCCAATAAGAAGAGACTAAAGACTCCCAACTCACGCCTTCTGTGTTGGGGAGAACAATCTGGGCTGTGAGTCAAGAAAAGCTTCCCAGGGAAACTAAGAAAAATGATTTAGTTATGAGCTTGCACATCATGGCACGCAAGGCACCTCCCAGGAAACATCTAATCCACGCTCAAGGATTCTGGAAATGCACATTCATCCACACGGGATCCATCGGAGAGCCAGCATCATTCAGGTATCACTGCCTTGCTTTCAGGAGGAGATGCAATTCGAGGCATGAAACTTCCTGCCATTCTGCCTCTCCATGGGAGTTCTCCACAATCTTAAGGGTGGGAGAAGGGAGTGAGCCAAGCCAGCGATCTCCCATGGGGGTCACCAACTGGAAAACCACAGGGCAGGAAAAGCAGACACTTTTTTTTCTTTTTTTAAATGTTTCAATCATTATCTCTTCTAGTCCAATGTTTTAAAGACTGGTTGGCCAGTTCAAATTTGGACCAAGCTAAAAAGTTGTCTCTAGGGTTTTGATACAATTTAGGGTCTTCTATAACTTACTTATAATTTATATTTTATGTTTATAGCCACCTAAAATTAGTTTTTAACTGATATTTGAGAACCATAAAAACTCTGGAACAATAAAAAGGAACTTTACCCAAGCAAAATCTGTTAAGCTAACTCAGAGCTCAGTTTGGAGGTCGGCTGCAGGGATAGGTGGGTGTGGATAGCATCCAGCGCTCCATGGACTGACCAGTGCCCCTGGGGACTTGTTGCCACAGTAAATTATTTTAAATAAGTTGTTGTTTAACTAAGTCCATCAAATGACATAAACTCAAGCTGACAAAAGTCTGCTGCCCTCAGATCCAATCTCTATTTTCGAGGAAACATTCGGTGTGGAGGCCAGGAAATAATCTACCCTGTGTCTTCAGGCTGACTCCGGACACGCAGCGGATTCTGCCTCTGCAATGCCTTTGTCTGCTGCTGCTATGACTGTTGCTGCTACTTGCAAAGAGATGTGTCCAGCAACTTCATCACTGGGGCACAGTGAGCTGTTCTTCACATCTTAGTGTCCTGGACAGGAGTGTCATCCTGTGAACACGGGAGGAAAGAATTAATTAGGAAAATGGTGAGGAAATCCTGACACTCAGCATCTGTCCTCGGGGATGCTGGATCAGGCAATAATAGTCACAGTAGGAGTAACAGTAAGAATGATAGTCAGGGCCGGGCGCGGTGGCTCATGCCTGTAATCCCAGCACTTTGGGAGGCCAAGGCGGGTGGATCACGAGGTCAACAGATCGAGACCACCCTGGCCAACATGGTGAAACCCTGTCTCTACTAAAAATACAAAAAAAAAAAAAAAAATTAGCTGGGCGTGGTGGCGTGCGCCTGTAGTCCCAGCTACTCAGGAGGCTGAGGCAGAAGAATTGCTTGAACCCGGGAGGCGGAGGTTGCAGTGAACCGAGATTGCGCCACTGCACTCCAGCCTAGTGCCTGGCGACGGAGCCAGACTCTGTCCCAAAAAAAAAAAAAAAAGGATAGTCAGAAGAATGCCACGTGCCCAACTTAGTTTTTTTTAAATGCATCAACTTATTTAATCCTCACAAAAGCAAATGAGGTAGGTACTTCTATTAACTCTGTTATAGGTGAGGCAATTAAGGCACAGAGAGTTTATTTCCCCTAGGGCACACAGCTAGCAAGTGGCGAAGTCAGGATTTTAACCCAGGGATCCGAGCTTGAGTCGTCAGGTACTAAGTGACACTGCCTATCCCTTGATGCCTGACTTCTCATTCCCATTCAATGCGCTTTCCTGAAACACTGCTCAAGATTCTTCGGCAGCATATAAATGGGAAAAGGACAGAAAGAGTCAAAAATAAAAGACTAATACTTGAGTAAAAGGACAGTAAAGTAGCTATTTATTCAACAGTCTCAAAAGATATTGCTTTGAGATCCTTCTGTGCTAGGAGCTGCACCAGGACTCCGGCCTTGTCGCCATCAGTTCTAGCTGAGAAATGGAAACTTTGGGGAATGTAACCACAATACGAGGTGAGGGGTGATGTGGACCATCCTAATGGACTATACTGAGCAGGGGGGCATTTGTCCTCAGAGCAATCAGAAAAGGCCTGTGGAGGGGAAGATAGAGGCCTGGTGAGAGGACTTCCAGGTAGCAGTGAGGGCTGGGTTCAAGTGGGCTGCAGGCAATTTCGGCTGGAAGTGCAGGTATTTGGGCAAAGAGGCTGTGGGGATGCCTTGCCTACCGCGGAATGGTGGAGGGCGCAGGCCACCTGGAGCCCTGCCACGCTGCTGGGGAGCACGGAGGCAGTGAAGGTTAGGCACGTGGCAAAGCCCAGCCCGTGGAGGAGCATGAGCTCCATTTTCCAGTGGGCAGTATCAAAGGCTTTGGGATAGGAGAGCAGACAGCCTATGGTATTTATAGGAAAAGGAATTTGGGGATGATGCATAGGGTGGGTCTGGAGAACAGGAATTCTGTTAGGAATTAGTTGTGATTGTACAGATAGAAAAGAAAGGCTGGCACTGGTATCATCATAGAGATGGGGTTGCGCCATGTTGCTCAGGCTGGTCTCCAGCTCCTGGGTTCCAGCCATCCTCACTCCTTGGCCTCCTAAAATACTGGGATTACAGGTGTGAGGCACTGTGCCTGGCCACAATTCGGTTATTCATTGAGCTCCCACAAAATGCTGGTCATGCTAGGGGGTGAGGAGGGACAAGGAGGAGGAGGAGGGGAAAGGGGAGAAAGAGGAGGAGAGGCAGAGGGATCTCTGGGAAGGACAGTTAATGTGTCTGAGGGATGACTGAGGTGGGAATACAGGGAGTGCATACCCAAGAGAACTGAGAAGAAATAAGGGCTGAGAACTAAGTCTGCTGACCTACCAGTTAACTAGGAGGGAGAAGAAAGAACAAAGTAAATGCTACAAAGTTACAAAGATAGGGAATTCTCAAGAGAAGGATGTATTTCATCAGCTCAGAGAGAAAAGAATTTCAAATCAAATGTTGAGAAACTAAGGGGAATAACTTGGAAAGCAACGGAATCAAGCAATTAGGAAGTCAGCGTTTACTGTTAATACAACAAAGTCTCAGATTTGATGTCCAGACATTTCCAGTGTCTTTGTTTGGGTAAGTTTGTCTGTGGCATAGCTAAGTACCCTATGCAATACTGGATACATAATGAGTGTTTGAGAAACACTTGCTAAATGTATTTGAAGTGTTAGAGTTGTATCTGATTCTGTGGCCTCTTACCAGGGCGACTTTTCCTGATAAACAGAATCCTAAGTGCAGTGACTTGGTATGTCCAGCCTGCCTATGACAGAAATCCTCAGGATGGCTCCTTCTTTCAGCACGATATGTTAAAACATGTGTGAGGGCAACCTAACAGCTAGGTACCCCTTTATAGCGCTTTCACACATCTGATGCCTTTGGTGTACTTACAGAACTTTCTCCTGCTTTCTCTTGAAGAACAAATTGCTCCAGCCTTTGTGCTTCACACAGCACCCTTGGAGGGCAGAATCCCATTTATTCTACTGCCTTGTCGTTATTTGTTTATGCCTCTGTCTTCTTCACTTTTAACTCTGGTATCTCATATAGTGGTAGGATAATGGGTGCTTGTGAAATGCTGATTGCATGAATGCCACCATAATTAGTTTATCTGATTGATCTATTTCTACCAACCAAGGAACAAGATGGGAATTAGGTTATGGGGTTAGAAACTGCTTAGGGGTGTGTGCTGCCTCTGGGATCCAGGAAAGACCTGGGACAGCCATGGGTGCTGGGGAAGCCCACGACTTAAGGGGTCAACCTTGTCATTATTTTCACTGATGAATCCTTTTGCACTAGTGACTCAGGCATTTTGATTCTGACCTTGACCTGGTTTGAGAGGAACAAGGAAGGACTGGAGACAGTGCCCCCTTCCAGATTAAACAAATTATGCACATGTGCACAGGTACATTGTAAGCAGCTTATTGTGATGATAGAGCAGGTGCCTAATATATCAACATTCATCAAGCTCTGTGACCATGGACAACTTCTGTCATCTCTTGGAACCTTGGTTTCTTTCTGTCTCTAAACTAGGCAACTGAGGCCAGCCAGGCATGGGGGCTCACGCCTGTAATCCCAGCACTTTGGAAGGCCGAGGTAGGTGCATAACTTGAGGTCAGGAGTTCAAGACAAGCCTGGCTAATATGGTAAAACCTTGTCTCTACTAAAAACATACAAAATTAGCTGGGCGTGGTGGCGCTTGCCTATAATTACAGCTACTTGGGAGGCTGAGGTAGGAGAGTCACTTGAGATTCCCAAGTAGCTAAGACTTTCCTACCTCAGCCTCCCAAGTAGGTAGGAGAGCCACCATGCCTGGGAGGCGGTGACTCATGCCTATAATCCCAGCACTCTGGGAGGCCAAGGCGGGCGGATCACCTGAGGTCAGGATTTCAAGACCAACCTGACCAACATGGAGAAACCTTGTCTCTACTAAAAACATACAAAATTAGCTGGGGGTGGTGGCGCTTGCCTATAATTACAGCTACTTGGGAGGCTGAGGTAGGAGAGTCACTTGAGATTCCCAAGTAGCTAAGACTTTCCTACCTCAGCCTCCCAAGTAGGTAGGAGAGCCACCATGCCTGGGAGGCGGAGGTTGCAGTGAGCCAGGGTCATGCCATTGCACTCCAGCCTGGGCAACAAGAGTGAAACTCCATCTCAAACAAACAAACAAACACAAAAATTAGCCTGGCATGGTGGTGCACACTTGTAATCCCAACTACTTGGGAGGCTGAGGCAGGAGAATTGCTTGAACCTGGGAGGCAGAGGTTGCAGAGAGCTGACATTGCGCACTGCACTCCAGCCTGGGTGACAGAGTGAGACTCCGTCTCAAAACAAACAAACAGACAAACAAAGCTAGGCAACTGGGTTAAGTGGCATCAAAGTTTGGCATCTCAGAGATGACTGAGAGGAAAAGCATTCCTGTCATTCCATCCAGAGGTGAAAGTGGAGCTACTTTCTAAAGACTAAAGACTACAGCTAAAGACTGCTTATTTAGAATGGAAAGTGTTAAAGGAATCTGGAGCACCTCTGCCTAACCACTCAACCCAGGGGTCTCAGTCATACTTTATGAGTCTTTGGGACTCACACTTTTTTCTCCTTGATCTAGCATGAATGAGAATAATGAGGGCCCCGGGAGATCCCCTAAACACATTAATTCCTCTTATACCTGTAGTTCTATCATTAGAGATTATTTCTTTTGAGTCAGGCAATTTTCTCTCTTCTTTAAAAATTCAATCACTCAACAAAGTTTTTATTTTTTTAAAAACCTACTATGTTTCAGTTTCTGCAGTAGGTGCTGGAGATGCAATGAGGAAAAGGAGCAGAGAAAGACAATTAAAAAATATACAGGAGAAAAAAAATTAAAAAAAAATATACAGGAGAATTTCAAATAGCAATGTGTTCTATGATGACAAAGTAGAATCGTGGGAGAGAGTAACTGATGGGTGGACGGAGGTCCCCTTAGACTGAGTGGCACAGACAGGCCTCAGTGAGAAGAGATCATCTGGGCTGAGCTCTGAACCATGGGTAAGAAGTGGCCATGTGAAGATCAAAAGGAATGTCCCATGCAGAGGGGACAGCAAGGATGGAGCTCTGAAGTGGGAACGAGCTTGCTGCGGTTGAAGAACAAAGAGACGTCAGCATGGCTGGAGCACAGTGAGGGGGACGGTCAGGGAGAGGTGGGGACACCCCATCCTAACCCCTGGTACCTGTGAATGTGACCTTATTTGGAAAGATCTTTGCAGATGTAACTAAGAATCTCAAAATAAGATCACTCTGGATTTAGGGTGGACCCTACATTGAAAGACTGATATTTTTCTAAGAGGAAGGAGGGGCACTTTGAGACACACAGTGAAGTGAAAGGCCATGTGACAGAGATGGAGGCAGAGCCCAGAGTGGTGCATCTACAAGTCAAGGGATGCCACAGATTGCAGCAGCCACTTGAGGAGCCTCCATCCTCCTCAAGCCGGAGGAAGCAAGGGAGGATTCCAAGGGTTGCAGGCAGCCACTAGAACTTAGGGAAGAGGAACAGATTCTCCCCCAGAACCGCTAGAGGAAACCAACCCAGCTAACATCTTAATTTTGGAGGCCTGAACTGTAGAACTGTAAGAAAGTCTATTTCTATTGTTTCAAGCTGCCAAGTTTGTGGCAATTTTTTATGGCAACCCTAATACGAGAGGTGAATAATTTTAGCAAAGAGCAATTGATCTAAAAAACAACCCAAATCTGCTGGTTGCTGTTCAGAGAATGGATTATATAGGAAAGAGGAAAAAAGAGTGGAAGCAGGAAGCCAGAAAAGAGGCTACTGAAGCAAGACGCTGATAGTGGTGTGAGAGAAAGGAAAGGAAGCAAAGGGGAAACACCTGTGGGTGCCCGACTAGATGACATTGTTGGGGACTCTGCAGGGTGGGCTCTGCTCCTATAGCATAGATAGATGAGCCCAAGATGGGCTTCCTGGGAGCTGGTGAGGAGCAGACAGGTACAGGAGAAAGGGCCAGTAAGTGTGGGCCCAGACAGGAGGGACTGAGTCACCCCGTGCTCCTCATGTGCAGCAATGCCCAATTCCTGCGCGAGAGTGAATGTCACAACATCATATGCAACCTCTTTCTCTGAGAGCCAACTCAAATGCTGGCTTGGCCCTGAAGCATCCCCAGCTTCTTGCCCCATCCACACCTTTGCACTTTGGGCTTCCCTAACAATGATTCCTGTTGCCTCCCTATTCCACCTTTTTCATGCATGCAAAGGAGCCGAGATGATTTTTAGAAAGGAGCTCCCCTTTCTTTTTCATCTCTGGATTCCCTGCAGCAGCTGCCCAGGCCTCTGGACTCAGCAGGCTTCCATGGACACTTGAAGGCCTCAGTTACTGAGTGGTGCCGAGGCTCGGTCACTCCACACGCACCCAGAAGCTTGCCAGAACTCTGAGTCAGCGAGAAGCTGGCAAGAGCACAAGACACACTTCCCCTTTGTGTCCTTTTGTCCCCTCAACCTCAGCGACAGGCTTTCTCCAACCAGTCAGCACGAGGCAGGAGCCTGGTGCCTTTGTTTCTGCATGGAGGTGATTTATGAAGGGACTGTACAGAACAGGGCACGTGATGGAGGCACACACACTGGCCCTGGCACTGCTTCCTGCATGTGAATGAGCCAGGCCACCTACCTCCGGCTTGAGGACCACTCGCCCGCTCCGGATCTCACTGTCAGTCTCCTGCAGGGCAGGGCCGGTCTGGGGGATGCAGCCTGGCTTGAGCACTGCCCCCTCCTGTTGTTTTTCCTTGCCTTTCTCCTGCTTGGGGACATCGCCACCCTTCACTCCTCCAGGGGGACTAAGGGGGGTCTCCTTCCCTGCAGCTCCCTCCTCCGGCTTCTCTGGGTCTTGGCTCTGATGTCCGGGTCCCGCCTCTTCATTTTGCACCCTCTCCCCCTTCACTTCTGTAGCCTTTTCCATCTGTGCTTCCTCTCCAGCTGGCTTTTCCTCACTGGGGCTCCCACATCTATTCTCTGCCTCTGGGCCAGAGGTCTGGGGTGCTTCCGGGGCCTCCTCCTGGGCTGGGTGCTGGCCGTCCACCTCCTCTGAACTCCGCCTGGCCTTCTCACTGTGCTTGGCTTCCTCTGTGGCCCTGTCCTCCTCCTGCTTCTCTGTCCTGCTGGGTGACTTCCTCAGAGGAGGCTTTTCAGCGGGCCCCAGGGTTCTCACTCCCTCTCCCCCTGTCCCCTCGCTGGAGGAAGATCCTGGGGCCTTGCTCTTGGATGGGAACACCTCCTCCCCATCCTCTTCCTTAGCACCATTCTCCTGAGATGACTCCGCCGCCCTGAAATCTCCAAGGTCCCCACAGTCCGACTGTGATCTTCGGAATCGCCTGGAGGGAGGGCGCCTTTTAATTGAGCCCCTCGTTCGCACCTGGAAGAAAATGTTAGGGAAAATTATCCAAAATCTGAAAAAAAGGCCAAGAGGAGGACTGTATGTGTGTTCAATGTTGGTCTGATGCACTGCTTCACAAGTCCACACAAGGACCATTTAATTTTCCAGGAGAATGAATCATTGTTTGCTATTTATTACAGGTTAGAGCCATGTGAGATTGTGAAATCACATGGGGACCTGCAGACTTTTATTTTGTGAATATGCAAATGCTTCCCATCCAGAAAACAAAAAACAAAAAAACAAAAAACAAAAAACCTCATGATTTTATTGCACTGTAAAAACATTAACAAGTTTGGTGTCTAATTAGCAATTTTATTCTGACACTTAAAAAAAATTGTTGCTGGGCATGGTGGCTCATACCTATAATCCAGCACTTTGGGAGGTTGAGATGGGAGGATCGCTTGAGCTCAGGAGTTGAAGATCAGCCTGGGCAACATAGCGAGACTCCATCTCTACTAAAAGTAAGAGAACTTAGCCGGGCGTGGTGGTGCACGCCTGTGGTCCCAGCTACTTGGGAGGCTGAAGTGGGAAGACGGCTTGAGCCTGGGAGGTTGAGTCTGCAGTGAGCTGTCACCACGCCATGGCACTTCAGCCTGGGCAACAAAGCAAGACACTGTTTCAAAAAAAAAAAAAGGAATTGTCTAATTGTCTATAAATAACCAGTTCTTCAAATGCTGTTTGAGTAAGCTCTGCCATCTTACAAGTTTCCTCATACATTGACATACTGAATAAAATCTCTCCCTATTTTGCATAAGAGTCAGACTTTTGTGAAAATGCAAATGCTTTCTATCCAGTGAAAAAGATAACTCATGATTTGAAAATTGTACTTTTGAAAATTTTACTTTGACAAAGATGAATTGCACTGAGAAGAGAGTTAGCAGCCTGCTGATGGCCAGGCCCTGGTGCAGGGACCTCAGGGGTGCTGAGCTGGACACCTGGTGACCAGCTTCCTCTCTTGTCCCAACTCTGCCCTCCCCATCCCCTATGAAGCTGGTTGATACTGGGAGACCTGAGTGGCCAGAGTCCTTTGCTTCTAGGACTCAGGTCCACCATTCCTCAGGAGCACCAGTAGAGCTGCCTGAAGGTGATCTCTCTGGGAAGCATGTGAATCTCAGAATCAGGCCTCATCTTAGCCCATCAGACTTAGAAGTGCAATGAAAATGTTCACATCAGGTATCCTACCTACTCGAGTGATGTGTCCTTTAAAAATCAGTATGTAAGTGGGCTGGGTGTCGTGGTGCACGCCTATAATCCCAGCACATTGGGAGGCAGAGGCCAGAGGATTACTTGAGCCCAGGAGCTGCAGGAGCCTGGTTGAGGACATGGCAAAACCCCATCTCTACAAAAATTACAAAACTTAGCCAAGCATGGTGGTACATGCCTGTAGTCCCAGCTACTAGGAGGCTTACTTGAGCCCGGGAGGTGGGGGTTGCAATGAGCCAATATCACACCACTGCACTCCAGCCGGGGTGACAGAGGAAGATCCTGCCTCAGGAAAAAAAAATTAGTATGAAAATACATTTTTGTAAATGTTATTTTCCCACCGATTTACATTTTGGTATTTGTCAATCCTAGTTCCCCATCTGGGATGCTTGGAATGAATACTTGGTTTATCAGGCCCTTTCCTGAGACCATGATGGGGGCCAGCTCTGATATGTATCAAGGTCCCAGCCCTTGTGGCCAGCAGAATTCCAAAATAACTTTTCCTTGCTGCTGTCAGAAGGCTGAAGCCTCCAGGCACTATGAGCAGATAGCAGCTCCTCCCTCCTGCCTCACCTGGCTACCAAGCACTCTGTGAGAAGATGAGCTTCTCCACAGTTTCCTCTCTGCCTTCAGGGGTCTTCATCACCCTGGTTGGGAGATTTCCACTCTGGCCCTAGCCCTCAGGCTCAAGCTTACCCAAACACCTCCTTATCATGTTTATTTCCTTGAGTCCTCCCTGTTTTTACGCATTTGACCCTTTTTTGCTAGATGAACTTCCTAGAATGGCCTAGAAGATCTCGTTTCTCCATCATTAACTTTAAAGCCACACCCGCTTAGCATTCCTTGGCACCAGACCCCCTGAAGTCTTGGCCCCTGCTTGGCCCTGGCCCACATTTGTTGGCTACCTGCTTGGCCCGTATCTCTGATCCTTACCTCCTCCCAGCAAGGCCAGGGATCTGATGAAAGCTTACACAGAGGACCGGGGTGGCATCTGCAGAAATGCACCCTGCCATGTCCTTTTTGCAAAGGGAACAGCTTGGATGTTCTTTAACTGGGGCAAGCTGCAGGAAGAATGATCTGAGCCCACACTGGGACACTTAGGACTATTCACACCAGGGCAGGCAGAATGTTCTGGAGTTCTGGAGATGTTGCCCAGCATTCCGTGCAAATCACTCATCAGACCTTTAGCTTTTGCGTTCCGCTTTTGATATTAATGACCTATGCAGCTAGGATCGGTCCTGAATTTCCATATCCCTCTCCACAAAGGAGAGAGCATGCCAACCCCTAAACTTGTCTTTGGGATCAAACGGCACAGTTATAGGGAGAGGAGATGAGCCAGTCGGCTGAGGAAGAAGGGTGATCTACTATTCAGGAATCACTTGCAAAGGAGAAGAAAAATGTCACTTGGGTTAAAATGCAGCTCTGATGATAACTCCAAATGTTTCCTCCTTTCTCCAGGACAACAGGGTAGAGAAAATTCAGTGCCAGTGCCCACATTTCCACAGACACACCTCCATACTCTGAAGCTAGAATTTACCTTGTTGTAGCAGGGCAGATGACTGCCTTCAGGGGGCTGGTCGAAGCTGACGGGCACCTCCTCTGCCTCACCGGGCCGAGATCGCACGCCAGGGCTGCTGGGGGTAGAAGGTGGGCTGTGAAACGGTGACACCATGGCCTTGAGTCCGGGACTCTTGGGTGAGGCCCCAGGCAGCAGAGCAGCTGGGTCAAAGGTTAAATTGGCCTGCCAAGGAAAGACGAACATTTTAAAATAGGACTGGGGAAGAGATGAGAGCCTCTACTTTAGCTTGCTGGTTACCCGGCCTCAAGCTACTTCCCCATGATCCACTGTCCCATCATGGCCTGCTCTTGGAAGCATTGCCTGCTCCATTCTCCTTCTGCTACCTGGATTGACAGAGGCTGCATTCCAAAATAGTCAGCCAGCACTGATGACGCTCTAACAAAAATGTCCCGGAATAAGCCCAACTTATTGACAAAGTGGCAAAGCAGCAGCTGCCAGGAGCACGTGCAGGGCCGGGATCTCACAGGAAGTCAGGCTCTGTGATCGCCTTTCTCATCGCAGTCGACGGTACCCAGTCCCACTGGATGCCTACTATTGCCGGCCACAGCAACACCTGTGTCCTGTTCCACAGTACCCGTGTCCTCCACAGCAATACCACACGTTCAGCTGTGTTCTCGTTGCACAATCAGGAAAGTGGCTAAGGGATCTGCCCTGAGATTCACACCAGGTCTGATTCTCTCTCTGCCTCCAGGTACCAGGTTCCCTCTTAATAGACGGCAGGGTGGTGGACACGGCAGGGTGGTGGACACGGCAGAGTGGTGGACACGGCAGGGTGGTGGACACGGCAGGGTGGTGGACACAGCAGACCGCTGAGGTCCTCCAGAAGGGAGGCAGCAGAACACACCATAGTATGAGCCACCACTTGGGGTATCAAGGTACAGGTGTGACCCAATCAAAATGAAAGTCAGCCAAATGGGAGAGTCACCCAAAGGTAACCAAAGCCTCAGGGAGTCTTGAGTTTGGTTGGGGAGGAGGCAGATGGTCCCAGATCCACCCGTCACCACAGAGAAGGTGGTGGTGCCTGAAGGTGTCCATGGGGGAAACGTGCATGAGTGTCCGATCCTCTTTAGGGCCATCTAGAGGCACTTCTCCTACCCTCTGCATTCCCAAATCACCACAGAGCTGCCTCCTGTAGACCCTGTGGCAGTGCTGAACCAAGAGAGAAAGCCACCATGAGACTTGACAGAGAAGGGACAGACTGTTAAGGGAAAGTACAGGGGTTTTCCATATCAACAGATCTGACTCCAAATACTGGATCTTTCACTTAATAGCAGTGTGACCTTCAGGCCTTCAGCAAGTCCAACAGCCTTTCTGAATCTTGGATTCTTTGCCTGTCAAAACCTCTTGGCCTGACTTTCAGAGTCTTTTCTATCTGGTCCCTTTGTACTCTCGACTGCCCCAACTCACACCTTCTCCCTCCCAGCTCCCCTTGGCCCCACCCTCCACCCCCCTTCCCCCTCCCCACCCAGACTCTGCTGTCCTGTAGAACTCCTATGTGTACTTTAGGACTCGTGGATTAGAAAGCATTGCACACGTTTAGAAGGGTGTTAGTATATTCATTGTGATCTTAAGAAAGAAGATATCATACAGACAAGCCTGAGTCATGGGTAAGCGTTCAATATATAAAATACATAAGTTAAATAGCATGCTAGGAGCCCAAGCCGTGTCAAAAAGCAGCATATGAAGGTGGGTGCAGTGGTGTGTGCCTGTAATCTCTGCTACACAGGAGGCTGAGGTGGGAGGATTGCTTGAGCCCAGGAGTTTGAGAGTTTGAGTCCAGCCTGGGCAACACAGCAAGACCCTGTCTCAAAAAAAAAAGAAAGCAGCATATGGTGAGTACCCAGGGAAGGATTTGGAGCATAGCTGCTGTGCAAGTGATGTGCTGGAATGGCTGAGAGGGCTTCATGGCAGAGTGGGTTAGCTGGACCTTAAAGGAAGTATCCTTCTCCTCTAAATTTCAAGCAGAGAAATTCCCTCTGTAACACAGCTTGCAAATAAAATGGATGTTGATCGTCAGCAGGAAAGTTGACTTGTGAATTTTGGACTATCCTAAAAAAGAAAACTCCCAGTTCATAATTCATTCAGTAGAATATTTAGAAGAAAATCTAGCTGGTGATGCATTTCTTAGCTTTTTCTCCCACATATTCCCAACAGTAAGGTTCCCGTGGGATTTGGCTAAGTTGTCATTCTATTGCTAATAATCTTAATGAGATTGCACAGCTAAACATCCAAACCTCATTCTCAAGTTGCTGTATTTCCCCAAAAGGCTCATTTATGACTGGAGAAAGGAATGGGTCCAGTACTACAGGATATAGAATATTTGGTAACTGGTCTCTGGCACTTGAATGAGGGCTGGGGTGGGCTGCAGGGAGGCAGAGGGAGGAATCTGGAGCTGTACCCCTCAGCTGGCTGCTAGGAGGGGTGCTGGAGTTCTGGGATCCCTTCTGAGAGATCCTTGTTATGTATTTAGGAGCCCTGTACCCTCCCAGAGTGACAGGCAGCACCTTCCTATTGTTTTCTTCTTTTTAGATGGAGTTTCACTCTTGTTGCCCAGGCTGCAGTGCAATGGCACGATCTCGGCTCACCGCAACCTCCGCCTCCCGGGTTCAAGTGATTCTCCTGCTTCAGCCTCCCGAGTAGCTGGGATTACAGACATGTGCTACCACACCTGGCTAATTTTCTTGTTTGTTTGTTTTTTTAAAGTAGAGTCAGGGTTTCTCCATGTTGGTCAGGCTGGTCTCGAACTCCTGACCTCAGGCGATCCGCCCACCTCCCAAAGTGCTGGGATTACAGGTGTGAGCCACCGCACCTGGCCAGCACCTCCCTATTTTTGCAGCTGAGTGGAACCAGGGCTTCTCAGCTTGAATTAAATTTCAGGTAGACACTGCAGAACCCTCCCCACTCTCCACAGGGTAGGCTCATGGCTAGAAACCAGAGATGCTTGCCTTAACCACAAATCAGGTTGGGATCCAAATCCCTAGGCTCTCCCATGGCTGGGAACTACAGAGGCTGTGGCTATTCGTCTTGACACCTCTGATGGCTTCAGAATGAAGTTGGTGAGCCAGTGGTCTTAGTTAGGCCTAGATGGGAGGCTATGCTGCACAAGAGCCTTGTTTTTTCTCCTGGGTGGCTGGACAGAGGGCAGGGTGAAAACAGAAGCCTCCCCTACAGCCTCCACCTGGACATAACATCCTACCTCTCCTCTGCACTTCAGCTGCTTCCATTCTCCCACAGCAAACACCTTCCTCCCTCCTTTTCAGTCACCCATCCCTTAAGGACGGGCTCAGGACATAGGTGTTTCATAAAACATTCATTAATTACTCCAGCCCACTCCACTCTCTTGTTGCTCTGAAATTCTAGAACGGTGGTTCTCAGCTGGGGTCAGAGGTAGGAAATGATTTTGCCCCCAGGAGACATTTGGCAATGTCTAGAGACATTTTTCATTGTCACATCTCGGAGAGTGCTTCTGGCATCAGTGGGTTGCTAAACACCTTGCAGTGCACGAGACAGCCCGGCCACAGTACTGTCCAGCTCGTCACGCCAAGGCTGAGAAACCCTGATCTCCAGCAGCAGGAGCTCCCTGATCTCCAGCAGCAGGAGCTGGGCAGCGACCTGCAGCTGAGATCTCTGGCAACAACTCCTGTATGTCTTTTTTTTTCTTTTTGAGACGGAGTCTCACTCTGTTGCCCAGGCTGGAGTGCAGTGGTGTGATCTCAGCTCATTGCAACCTCCACCTCCCAGGTTCAAGCGATTCTCCTGTCTCAGCCTCCCAAGTAGCTGGGATTACAGGCGCATGCTGCCACGCCCAGCTAATTTTTTGTATTTTTAGTAGAGATGGAGTTTCACCATGTTCCCCAAGCTGGTCTGAAACTCC
Organism: Alouatta palliata; assembly: GCA_004027835.1. Taxonomy (NCBI): domain Eukaryota; kingdom Metazoa; phylum Chordata; class Mammalia; order Primates; family Atelidae; genus Alouatta; species Alouatta palliata. Next base: position 48,772 of record PVKV010006049.1, read on the forward strand.
TGAGCTCAGGGAATCCACCCACCTTGGCCTCCCAAAGTGCTAGGATTACAGGTATGAGCCACCGTGCCCAGCTTCCTGTACGTCTTTTATTGCATCACCTGTGAAAGCTCTGTCTCTATAAGACTGTGAGCTCAGGGCCAGTGTCTTCTGCATAATTACAGTTGCAGGGAGCCAGCCAGCCCTGGGCATGGTGGGCAAGGGCTCTGGGCACACAGGGTGACTGATGGAGAAGTTGGACAGGATGCTTCTCAAATAACAAACATGTCCATACTGGTGCTGTGTCAGCAGCAGAACACCAGCCTTGTGTAGGGCTTAAACGGTTTGTGGCTGCATTCAGGCCTTTGGAGAGAGGGCTTGGCTATTTCTAAAGTGTTTCTGGCAACTATGGTATCCTTTCCCATATAAGACTCTTTTTTTTTTTTTTCTTTTTTGGAGACAGGAGCTTGCTCTGTCACTCAGGCTGGAGTGTAATGAAGTGACCTCAGCTTAGTGCAGCCTCAACCTCCCAGGCTCAAGTGATCCTCCCACCTTGGCCTTCAGAATAGCTGGGACTACAGGTACACAACACCATGCCTGGCTAATTTTAAAATTTTCTGTAGAGACGGTGCCCCACTGTGTTGCCCAGGCTGGTCTTGAACTCCTGGGCTCAAGTGATCCTCCCACCTCTGCCTCCCAAAGTGCTGGGATTACAGGCATGAGCCTGGCCCCATAAGAGGCATCCCGTTTTCCATCGACCCCCACCACTAAATGTCAGATACATGAGCTTATGCTTGATGTGATCCTTCTGTCAGTTCTTTTTCCTCAGGTAGGGCTGTGAAATCCTTATCATCTACTGCACTTTGATCACTGGCTGATTACTGGGGCCAATTCTCCACGTGACACAAGGACTACCCCTGTGAGCCTCAAAGCCATGCAAATTTTGGATAAAAAGAGGAGTTAATAAAAGGTAGCAATGGACAATGAATTCTGCACTTACCTGAAGCTTCTCAATCAGAGGCGAGCTCTTGACCTTGAATTTAGGAGGGTGGCTTGCACCGGGCGGTGACTTCTATGGAGCAAATCAACCAAAATAACCAGATGAGTAAGGTGAGGGAGGTGGGTTCTGGTTGGAACCCAAAAGCCACAGGGAGAAGGAGAAGAGAAGTTGGTGTTGGCACTTTCTCATTAGTTCAATAGCCCACTTACCTCACTAGGGCCTGGGCGACATGGACTTTCCCTCTCCCTCCCTCATCCCACCACAGCCAGACCTTCAAATCAGAATCAGAGGAGTGAGCACCAACATCCTTAACGCAGGTCTCTCCCAGGAAGAGTGACTTCATTGTTGTTACAAGGGAAAACTATAACTGGCAAGATCTTCACCTCATGACCTTCAACATTGTGAATCAACAATAATTTGGGGACTTTCAAAGATAAAGGGTAAAAATGACCATCCTGTTTGTCACACACACAACAAGAAACCAGACCAGGATGACAGAGGTATGACTGGAATTCCTTCCTGGACCTAGCGATATTTTGGAAAACCCCACCGATGGCATGATTTATGTTTTGATTTTCCAAAATGTTGAATATTCTTTTTAATTAAGTAAACATGTACTAAGCAGCTACCACGTTCCAGGCATTGTGTGGGTCATACCAAGATGAGCATGATTCAGTCTCGGTCGCAGGAGCAGTCCGTGGCTGATGTACATGCTACATAATCATATGTAGTCTCTGTTAGTTGCAGATATTCTTGTGAGAAACGCATGCCAGGAATCTTGTCTGCCTTTGGGATCTATACCCTGTAAAAATATTAACTCCATGTTTTGTGTAAAATCCCCACAACTGTGTGAGAATGGTGTCAGTGATAGGATGATGATGAAGAGAAGGAAGAGGAGGATGACCTCCATGTGGTTAGACAGAGGCCAAGGCAGAGAAGCGGTCTCCCCATGGTTTGGAGACCAATGTGTATGACCTGTTCCTCGACCCCATGTACTATTTTCCTGAACCGTAAGAAGAATTATACTTATTTCTTAGAAAGATTCTGAGATATTTATGATGTGAGATGACTGTATTTCAGTGATGGAAGGAGGGAGGCTCACTCAACTGAACTCCTCATGATCTTTTTTCAGCCCAACACCAAGGGAGAGCATAGGCTGGACTCACAAGACCCCAACTCCTTCTAATTCTAGTTTTGGCAGGAGCCAGCTGATGCCCCTGGCCTCAGCCGCCTCTACCGAGACGCAGGTGGGTGGGAATAAATGATTCTAACGACCCTCGCCGTCTCTGCCGGCCTCCTCTACCGAGACGCAGCTGGGTGGGAATAAATGATTCTAACGACCCTTGCCGCCTCTGCCTCCATGTGTTTTCACTGTCCGCCACGTTCCAATAGCAGTCTTTCAAGGAGCCTTTTATCCAGGGTGAGTACAAAGAGCTTCCAGCCCCAATACGAGTGTCTTTAGTTTCTGTGATATACAGGGAAATTTCATAGAGGCTGGGGTTTCCAGAGAAACTTTTAGAAACTGCACCAACAATTTTACAAATAAAGCTCACTTCACGTAATACTTTGAATTCTTCTCTTCCCCAATTGACCATTGTCTTTTGAAGTCTGTGGAAATTCAGTGGACCCTGCGCCTTAACCATAGGACAGTACTGGGGACCCAGCTGATGCTCCATAAAATCCGATTGATTTGAATTGCAAAGCAGAGAGAATCCAAAATAGCCTCTAGTGCAGTTCCTGGAAATGACAGCAGGTGGCATCATTTCCTTTACAGTTTAACGAGGGGCTTCAGGCGAGTGGCTGCCACTGACAATTGGTGGAGAAAAACCAGCTTTCCATCCCTATATACGTATATATAGATGCATTTATATGACATTCTTACCATGTCTAGAAACTATGGACTAATTTTCAGGTGGGAATGCTTTTCAGCCTTTTCTGAGCAGTAGAGGCAGGATCTGTGGCTGCATTAAACACCCTTTTGGGTGGTTCTTCCAGAGAGAGATAACTAACTCCTGGTTACCCTGCCGGCAAGAGGGGCCCTGCGTCAGCAGGTGCTGTCAGGGGGCTGACTCCACCCTCTCAGACCTGAGCAAGCATAGCGGGGCAGGGACGAAATGACCCTTCCTGGCACTGCACATTGGGAACTGAGGGGTAGCTTGACCGGGGCCCTCCCTGCAGGCCCGCAGGGTTTCCAGCATTAGAACCTCTGCAGGCTGAGCTATAGGAGTATGGAAGGAGAAATGCAGACAGCAGCCTCTAATCGGCCCTGCCAGACAAAGCTGGCTGCTCATTTTTTCTATGTGAATTTAAAGGCCACAAAAAGTCATTGATCCCTGGAGGTAGTGTCTTTTTAATATGGGAGTAGCCTGTCACTCCAGACAGGACTTTCTAAAATCCACCCTCGGACTTATCCAGCCCTTGGCCATTATAAGCCATTTAACTTCTGGGTGGTGTGCCCCATGGCGTGAAAACTGCGAATGTGTTTCTACAGAGCTGCCAGGATGGAGCTAGTTTTTTTTTTTTTTTTTTTTTTTAAGATGAAGTTTCAGTTTTGTTGCACAGGCTAGAGTGCAATGGCGTGATCTTGGCTCACCACAACCTCCACCTCCCAAGTTCAAGCGATTCTCCTGCCTCAGCCTCCCAAGTAGCTGGGCTTACAGGCACATGCCACCACGCCTGGCTGATTTTGTATTTTTAGCAAAGACCGGGTTTCCCCATATTGGCCAGGCTAGTCTCGAACTCCTGACCTCAGGCGATCCACCTGCCTCGGCCTCCCAAGTGCTGGGATTACAGGTGTGAGCCACCACACACAGCCCAGGATGGAGCTGTTTAAACCAATCACTACCCTGACTCCCTCTGTTTTTACTCCAGAGGATAAAATTTCCCCAACCAGCCTCCTTGATCTATCTGGTTAGTGTTTTTGTCCTCATTTGACAAAAAAGAAAACAGATTTGGTACGGTGCAGTGACTTCTCCTGGGCCAAGCCCGGGCTATCAGGGTTTAGCCTCACATTCAGCTCTGAGTGGCCATAGCCTCAACTTGTTGCATAGCAGCAGAGGCAGCAAGCCCAGGGGATCAGGGTTACAAGGAGAAGCTGATCCTCTGGAAAGAGAAGTTGTTGGTGCGTGTTTGGTCACAGCATTGGCCGATGACTCCATAAAGCCACAGAATCATACTGTTGGCACTTGAAGAGACCCAAGGAAAACCTCAGTGTTTTTAAACTGTGCTCCTTGGGGTTCTCATCCCAGAATAAGAGCCTTGTTCAGTGGGGAGAGGAGAGAGTATCATGAGAGCAGATGGGGCTCCAGGCCTCCCCTGCCCCATCTCACTTGACCAGGAGCAGCAATGAGTTTCTGCTTTATCTCATGGGCTTCTGCTTATAAGCCTTAGGCTGACAAAAGGCTTGAAAACCATTGATCTACTTCAACTGTTTTACTTTACCGATGAGAAAGTGTAGGCATTAAGATGCTTGCCCAAGTTCACATAGTGTATCTAATGGCTAGTGTCAGGATGCTGGCCCCCCAAAAAGAAGGGGAGAATAAAAGAGGTTGTTGAAGTAGGATTTGGGAATGAAACTGTCTTTGGCTTGCTTGCTCTATTTTGGGGTTGGCCTCTCAGGTGAGATGACAGAACATGCAAATCAATTTCTGGCACAGACCATGACCATGGTGAAGGTTCACCGGCTGCTGGCATAAGGCGTGGAGAAGGCACTCCTGCAGCTACAATTAGACAAATAGAGACAGAAGAATATGCAGGCTACGAACCTATTACTGGCTATGATCTATGATACCAGAGCCTTTATTATGTTGTTAATGATGGCTATTTATATCCGAGGGCAATGAGGCCTCCTGTGCGCTCTGGTTTTCTTCCAATGATCCTGAACAATAGCCAGGCTTTACAAGGATACTGCAGAGCCACGGGGTTTTACCATGCTTCCGTCCTGCCCCATGTAACTGTCGCCCCCTTTCCAGGTGCCTTCTCCATACCTTATCCCAAGGTCATCTAAGTCAGACCTGGGAATAAAACAGAACAGTTCTGGCTCCTAAATTGGATCTGTTAATGATATATGACCCATTCTTTTTGCTAAAATGCTCAGGGTCGAAAAATAGTGTTCCCGTCCTTGACAAATCATAAAGGTAGTTCAGTAAAAGGGAGTAGTGAGACTAGTTTCCCGAGTAAAAGACTCTGGAAGCACTTAAGAGGAGATTCACTCTGAAGTGGAGAAGTTCCCTGCAGATCTGAGCTTTAAAGAATGAGTTTGGTGCCCCCTCCTCCGAGCAGGAGAAAGAAAACCCATCGCAGCATCCTCTGAGCGCCCGCAGCACCACTTACCTCCTCACCATTCTGGCCCGGCTCTACCTTGGGGGGGAACAGGGGGAGGGAACAGGGCGGTTTCCTTCGGGTTGGTTTACTGGCTGGTGTCTGGAGGGAGGGTGACAGACAGACACACGGAGAGAAAAAGAGAGAGTGCTGATCAGGCAACAGGGAGGAAGAGCAAGGAAGTGGAAACTGGTTTCAGGAAGGTGTAGGGATTTAGGAGTGTTAGGATGTTAGGGAAGTAGAGGAATATTTAAGAATGGAGGAAGGGAACTGCGTGTCTTTGGGACTGCCCGCTTACTATTTAAATTAGTTCTATTTACCATCTACCCATTTTGACTTTCAGCCTCTCCCTCCATTTCCTTTCCTGCTAGAACATCGGTTTTTACTTGAGATTCATTGACCTGAATCACATTCAGCTTTCAGGCAGTGCCAGCACCTGAGATAATGCTATGTTCTTTATCCTTTGTGACATGCCTATACAGTCTAGAAATTATGAACCCGATTTTTCAGATGGGAAAAGCCCAAAATAGTTTACCTAAAAACGCAAGGCAAATAAGTACTCGCTTGCCCCAAGGGGCCATGATAGATTTCTCTCCACCTTGGGGCACCCTTCCCTCATCTCACTTCTAATGAGCTCCTCACACTGCACCACTCAAGAAAATCTAACCCAAATCTCTCCAAAGGTAAGACTCTCCCTTGTCACACTTTCCTCTATTGGTCACTGGACTCTCTTCCTTCCTGATCCCTGGTTTCCTATCCAAATGTGCTCCCTTCAAGTCCTCCCTTCTTTCTCCATTCTCAGTTTGGAGTCTGCCCCAGCCTTGCCTTGCGCTGGCTACGGGAAAGGAGCTGGGTGTAGGAACTTCTTTATTCTGACCCAATCCAGGCCCCGCACAGCTGTGTGGGATCTAAGTCTACATCGGTGGATGACCACGATGGAAATGGATACAGATGTGCATCTCTGATGGACACTGCCCTGTGTCTCATCCCTCCTGGCCACTGTGTAAGCCTCACCCTGGGGGGACAGATTCCGCACAGGCACAGCAGCAGTGGGACATTCCTCACATTCAGAGAAACCCCTCCAGCTCTTGGCTTCATGTCCTAATTTGGTAACTACCAGCCTCCTCCCTCCCTCTCAGCTGGGCCTAACCAGATTTCCCCTTCCTCCTGCCCCCTGCAGAAGAGGCTGCTCTGAAGCCTCCTGACTCACCTCCTTGGCTGCAGCCGCCTGCTCCCTAAACCGCCCGGCCAGCTGGGCCACCGAAAGGGACGCTGAGTTGTCCACATTGGCATTGGTCTCTGTCGGTCTTTCCTGGCAAATTGAGACGCAGCAACAGTTAATCAGCAAATGGGTACCAGGTGCCAAGCAGGGCACTTGTTTCGTGGCCACAAGAAGGAATGCTGTGACAATGAGATATTTTAACAGCATTATCCAACTGCCTCCTGCATTCAAGGACTTAGGAAAAAAAAATATTTGGGCAACCACATTTAGTGAATATCTATAATGCTCTTGGCCCTGGGTGTGGCTTTGGGGACGTGGAGACAAACAAAACCTGGTCCTGGCCTGGAGGGGTGCCCAGGGATCTCAGAGGCAGTACAGGTCTGGGTTTATCATTCCTCAAAGACCCCACTAGTAAAGGGCTATGTCAGTGACAGCGTATGCATCTCCTTACCTTGTTCAGCCCCGGAACAAGGGTGAGCAAATGCCCTTTACTGAACTTGAAACACATATGTCTGTGTTCCCTGCTTGAGCGCCACGGGCAAAGAAATGTTCAGTAAATATTTGCGGAATTAACAAGTAAATGACTTGAGAGCAGGTAGCACAGCGGATGGGAACAATCTGCCTGGACTCAAGCACTGACTTGCTCCATCTCTTACTGGCTTGGGGACCTGGAGCAAATGGCTTAACCTTTCGTGCCTTGATGAGGATGGTCATAGCCCATCCCTCATCAGTTGTTTTGTGGATTACATGATTTGCTATATACCCAGAGTGCTGGGACAAGGCCTGGAACACCGTAAGTGCTCTAGAAGGGTGGTTGTTATCGTTATTGGCAATGAGTTAGGGTTAGGGTTAGGTTAGGGTGACCTCTGGTGCAGGTCATCAGTTTACCATGGCTGTACCTCCATCGAGGTGCCTCCAGGTTCCCTGAAAAGGCCAACATGCACCCAGGACACCATTCATTCTCATGCACCATTTGTCACCAAGACACATAGAGTAAGTCGTCGGTAATGCTGGAAATGACCAGTTCCTTTCTGCCTTGTTACAGGAGGCCTACATACCGCTTGGTTTTAATAATTTTTTTTTACATGTCCAGTCCCAGAGACATTAGGTTTTTGTTTTTGTCACCATGACGGCAGCATTTCTTACATAGACGCTGAACTGCCCCATCACTTCCCCTCCTCACATCTAGTCTGAAAATGGGAGGATTTGGGCAGCAGTTTGTCTGAGGAAGCCCATCTCTGCCTTTTCCTGGCTCCCATGGTCTACAACAGCAAGGCGTGCTTCCCTCCAGCAGAGAGCTTACTCCCTTGTATACACACACACACACATACACACTCTTCCATGGCCCTTCTTTTATGCTAAAAGTGGTGTCTCTGAGCCTCCAAGCTTTCTTATTCGGGTGCTCCCTCCAAGGTAAATAATTTTAGGCATTCTAAGATGCTGTCCCCTTAGAGCAAGGGATGGGCAGGTCTCCTCACCCCCCACCAACGTCTGGCAGAGAAGTTAATGGAGCAAAGCTTTGAGAAGAAGGCTTTGTCAGGCTGGGTGAGGTGGCTCACGCCTGTAATCCTATCAGTTTGGGAGCCCAAGGCAGGTGGATCACTTGAGGTCAGGAGTTCAACACCAGCCTGGCCAACATGGTGAAACCCCATCTCTACTTAAAATACAAAATTAGCCGAGTGTGGTGGTGAGTGCCTGTAATCCCAGCTACTTGGGCGGCTGAGGCAGGAGAATTGTTTGAACCCAGGAGGAGGAGGTTGCAATGAGCCGAGATCGCACCACTGCACCCCAGCCTGGGTGACAGAGCGAGACTCAAAAAAAAGAAAAAAGAAAAAGAAAAAAGAAAAAGAAGAAGGCAGCTTTGTTTAGAGATTTGAAGGAACTGCTAGGGCCATGGACTTTCCGGTCTGTGAATAGCTGTTCTGGAGGAAAATACAGGTACCCTTTTACTGTTGCTTACTATAATCCAGGCTCATCTCCATCCCAGCCTAAACACCAAATGCCGATTTTTGCACAAAGATATAAAAGAATTCACCTCTATTCAAGACGCCAGATTTCCCCATGATGCTGGGGGAAAGTAGGTAGTTCGAGGCCCCACCCTGATGAGTTCCCCACTGGGGAGGGGTTCCCAGACCTGACCCATTTTACCCTCATGCTTGCCACATAAGGAAGTCAGAGAAGGAACAATGAGAGAGAGGCTTGGGGACAGCGTGTCATTAATTGAGCTGTTCTTGGCAAAGACGCTGGCTGATTGGTTTGTCCATCTGTCTAACTTCCTGCCCACATCACAGATCAGTCTCTCTGTCCCTTGCTATTTATGCTTGGTTCCTGCTGACAGTGCGCTTTACCTCAGCTTCAAAGGCGCCAATCACTGGTGGTGCAGGAAGATAAATTCCAGTTAAAAATAGAGCTGTATAGGAATCAAAAGCTCCTCCCTTACTTCCCTGTCTCAAAACTGGCCTTGGCAAGGGGCTCAGAAGTGAGAGAACTCTGAGGCTTCTAGAAGCATTTAGGGCTTAAAAGCTGGGTAGAAGGAAAGATACTAATACCTCTGAGTTTGTTTTCCTGGAGCCTAGTGAATGGGTTTTCTTTAGACAAAGGACTCCAGAGTTTGTTGATGCTTGGCAGACCCTCTCACCATCAGCCCCTCTCCAGGCACTTCCCACCCTCTTTTTCAGAAGACTGATTGATTATTACTGTCTGCCCTCTCGGCACATTAAACCCAGAGAAGGCAAGTGACAGCCAGAGTCACACAGGACCGGCCAAACAGGATGATTGGTGAAACATTTGACTCTAACTCCCGAGTCTCCAGTAATGGACATCGGTCATGCAGCATCATTTGTGAAAGTGCCTTGGCAACTGTAAAGTGCTATACAAATCTCAACATTATTACGAGCCACTGAGTTGCAAAGGTGCAATGGAAGAAGCGTGGTCTTGGGGATGAGCCGGGGCTGGTGGCTCAGACTGTTTGAGGCTTTGCCTGGATCTCTGCCTCGCAGTTCTGGCACGTACAGCTGCTAACACCCCTCTGGTGTGCTCAGCGCCACACCACCTCTGTCATGGGCCAGGAGCTCTTCACGGCCGTCTTGCTAAGGCCACACTGTCACCTTGACTGTTCTTAGGTCTGAGAAGAGCTTCAGTGTCTCTCCCTATTCCCAGACTTTCCTGAGACAACTTTAGCCTCTCTGGGATTAAATGTTCTTTCTCTGTTCCTGTGATGTCTATAAAGTACTTAGCACAGAGCCTGAAACGTAGAATGTGCTTGACGGGGCACAGTGACTCACGCCTGTAATCCCAGCATTTTGGGAGTCCAAGGCAGGAGGATATCTTGAGCTCAGGAGTTCAAGACCAGCCTGGGCAATAAAGAGAGACCGCATCTGTACATAACATTAGCCTAGTGTAGTGGCATGTGCCTATGGGCCCAGCTACTCAGGAGGCTGAGGAAAGAGGATCACTTGGGCCCAGGTGGCCGAGGATGCAGTAAGCCATGCTCACAACACTGTACTGCTGCACTCCAGCCTGGGCAACAGAGACTCTGTCTCAGGAAAAAAAAAAAAAAAATCCCAGCACTTTGGGAGGCCGAGGCGGGTGGATCACGAGGTCAAGAGATTGAGACCATCCTGGCCAACATGGTGAAACCCTGTCTCTACTAAAAAATACAAAAATTAGCTGGGCGTGGTGGCGCATGCCTGTAGTGCCAGCTACTCAGGAGGCTGAGGCAGGAGAATCACTTGAACCAGGAAGCCAGAGGTTGCAGTGAGCTGAGATCTCGCCACTGCACTCCAGCCTGGCGACGGAATGACACTCTGTCTCAAAAAAAAAAAAAAAAAAAAAAAAGAATATGCTTATCTAAGGCTGGTTTCTTCCTCCTCCTCCTCCTCCTCCTATCTGACCTGGTCTGCTGGTGTGCTGGTGTCAGGGCCTGGGCACCTGCTCCCAGAGCCACTGACACCTTCAACTTACCCTGTGGACCACATTCAGAGGTAAGTCCTCCCCCTGCCAGCATCCACCCTCTAGGGGTCCTGGTCATTGCCTTGACTTCAGCTCGTCCTTTCCTCTTGGGTCATTGTCCATGTTAGTTCTGTTTTCTGCACTCATTCCCCTTTGTGCCCTGCTTTAGCTCACACTAGTCTTTACAGATCGCAGGCCTGCACTCCATCTTCCCGGCCCAAGTCTTGCTTACAAAGCCCTCCCCACTACCTTCCAGCTAGGCTATGCCAGGTAGCTCGGAAACCACGCCTGTGGTTACTGTCTGACTTTGCCAAAGCCAGGAGAAAATCACCTCTGGTGTTTACTTTCTATTTCTATGGGACTTTCTTCTGAGAACTGAGGAGCCCCTGTGTCTGGACAGCATGGAACTTCCCCTGAGCTGCTGCCATGTTGCGTAAACACTATTTGGATACTGCTGACCACCCACATAATGAGATCTTTATGTACAGGCCAGACTAGGCTCTTCCTACTTCCCAGGCTCTGCCCTGTCTCTCCATCCTCCGCGTAGGTCCAGGGTCTCAGTATCTCCCAGCCTTTGGGCTATGGCTTAGGGAAACAAGGCACCAGGGAAGGCCTCATCATCTGTAGCTTAAGAGAAGATGCAGTGAGAGGGCCCAGTGGGGGCTGGAAGAACCATGCTCTTGGCTAAAAGGAAGGTTCTCTCACTCAACAGAAATAGGCCAGAGCCCAGAGCCTCGAAGATCTTCACTCCTCCAGAACTGAAGGGGATCACCCTTTCTAATGTGAGAATTCTTAAACTATCACTTCAAAAGGACCACCATAGAGTCTCTCTGAAATACTGCAACGACTCTAGAATCTTCCTTTACACCCTTACTTATCCCTAGTTCTTCTATGTATCCCAGTGTTTGACCATGAGCATCCTAGGAGAATGGAAAGGGTGCTGGACTGGGAACCAGGCAGGTCCATTTGACTTACCCACCTACCAGAGCACCTCCTATGCAGGAGGTAGTGTCCTTGTAGCCACTGAGATATTTTCTATAATTCTTACCTCTCTAAAAGAGGAAACTGGGGCCCGGAGTTGCTAAGTAACTTACTATTCAAATCAGTAAGTGCAGGCATGAGAATTTTCTGGATTCCAAAGTTCTAGCTCTTTCCACACCAACATGCTGTACTAACTCTACGCCTTTACTGGGAGAGTTAGCTTACTCTGTCTCTTGTTAATAGGCATGTACTGGTCTAGGCCGTGAAATGTATTAGTGAACAAGACAGAGTCCTTGCTCCATAGGAGTTGCTACGTCAGCAACAAACAGGCACACAGCTAAACCGTAAGACAGTTTGTTAAACGCTATGAAGAAAGTACAACAGGGCACTTATTTTATTTTATGGGAATGTGCTGAAGAGAGAGCACATGAGTTGAATCCCAGCTGGGGAAAAGAGGGAAAAAAAAACTGTTCCGAGCAGAGGCACAGACGCAAACAAAGGTTGAGGGGCAGAAAACGAGAAGTGTGGCAGGGACAAGAGGGAGTGGGAAGATGTGAGCGGTGGTGTGAGGCCAGCCACACTGGGCCTCGTGGACCAGAGCATGCACTTTGTGTTTTATCTTGAGCCAGCGGGATGTCATTTGGAGGGTTTCAAGGAGGGATGTGACCTGAATCACACATCAAGGCTCTGTCTGTGGAGGAGGGACAGGAGTGGAAGAGGGTGAGCAGAGGCAGATGCTGGCAGCGGTCCAGCTGAGAGAGGGTGCGGGAGTGAACCGGGCTTGTGCGGGAGGATGGGGTTTGAAGGTCGGGCTGCTGGGAATGACTGATGCATGGGTGTGAGCAAGGGAAAGAGAAGACTCATGGATGACTCCCGAGTGTTTGACTTGGATAGCAAGATGCACGGGGTATTTGCTTCTGGGTTGGAAAGCCACATTGTGGAGAGAGGGGCCGCTGGGGCTAGGTAGGCAATGAATAGTTCTTCCTTGGTCACGAAAGTCTGACATATCTATTAGACATCTAAGTGGAGATGCCGTGAAGGAGGTTGAATATATACCCAAGTCTGGAGTTCAGAGAAGTGTTTCAGGCCGGAAAGCAAACTTGGAGAGTCACTAGCTAGAGATGGTGGTTGATTGATGTTACAGGGCAGCGTAAGGTCAGAGGAAATAGAGCATAGGGAAGAGGGGAGGCCCAAAGACGGGGGTGCGGGCTGTCTCCAGTCACCCTAAGCTGCCTTTCATGCTCAAGGTGAGGGGACTGGTCCTGTTATTCCAGTGGGAGCCTGGAGAGCATTTTGATGTAGAATACAGATGGGATGGGTGTGAGAGGAAGATAAATCTCGGACCCCAAATCACTAAGCCAAAGGGAAAAGCCAAGCTGCGAAACCCATCAGGCAAATCTGCCTCCCGCTTTATTCCTGAATAAGATAGACAAAGATTAAAAAGTGACATGCCCCCTCACAATTTTCCCACTAGGAGATTCCTTGTGGGCCTCAGGATCTTTAGCCTAAAACAGTTTTGTTGGATTTTACCCTGACAATGTAAATTGCTAGCTTATCTTCACAGGTGCGGGACAAAGGACAGAACTCTAAGTCACTCCGCTCACCTGAGACAAATGCATATCTGATGCTTCCTCTGACGTAAAAATGCAGATTCACTGAGCTACGGAGGCACAGGTGGACTCTTTCCTCTACCCATCTCTCACATGTAAATTGTGTATCCGGTGAAAGGCTGATCAAAGTCTGAGAAGAATGCAACCATTTGTCTCTTATCTACCCATACCTTTTTCAAATTTCTTCCTCTTGGCTGGTGCAATGGCTCATGCCTGTAATCCCAGCATTTTGGGAGGCTGAGGCGGGTGAATCACAAGGTCAAGAGTTCAAGACCAGCCTGGCCAAGATGGTGAAACCCCATCTCTACTAAAAATACAAAAAAATTATCTGGGCTTGGTGGCAGGTGCCTGTAATCCCAGCTACTCAGGAGGCTGAGGCAGAGAATTGCTTGAACCTGGGAGGTGGAGGTTGCAGCGAGCCAAGATCGCACCACTGTTCTCCAGCCTGGGTGACAGAGCGAGACTCTGTTTCAAAAAATATATAAATAAATAAAATGTCTTCCTCTTTCCCCAATATTCACCCTTTCCCCTTTAAATATTAAAGCCCTCAAAATCATCTTTGGAGAAAGGCACAGGCCTGCCTCCCAGGGTCACATCCTTAACCTTGCCAAAATAAACTTTCTAAATTGACCGAGATCTGTCTCAGATACTTTTGGTTTACATGGGTTGGGGCCAGAAGATTTCCTTGGCTAAAGTGATAGAGGGTAAGAAATCCTGAATGTCACTCATGAATGTTGTGTGCCCCATCCACACTGTTGGGTCATTTAATCATTCCTTCCTGAGCATCTGTAGACCCTGTAGAATGTCACCCTCAGGGTGACCGTGATGGCCCTCAAGGAGCGAACAGCTTTTTTGAGGGGTGAGGAGAATACACAGAGGTAAAGAAGAACTGCAAGAAAAAGGTAGAGGAATTGAAACAAGTATATGTTAACAAATACGTGTAATCAGATATTTCACACAAGACCAAAAAAGTCCCAGATGTCCCTACCTAACCACTTGCAGGCTTTAAGGATCTGAAAATGGCAGGTCCTTGTCCTCTGCAACCCACCCCTAGGGAAAATCCCACATGAGGTGCTCCACTCACACAAAGGATCCCCACACAGGCACTGACCCCGGGAGTGTGTCCCTGCTTGGAACCTCCAGGGCTTCCCATTTGCTCCCAGGACTTGGCATTGTCACTCAATAGTCTGGACAGGGTTGAGCCATCCTCACACTGAGGGGAACAGGCCTGGCTGCCTCAGTGATTTTAAAATCAGCATAGTCCATAGCCTCTGGTGCCTGAGAGGGTCCTCTAGGTGGGGGTCCATGGGTTTAGTAGTGATGGCTAGTGTCTGGGCAAATTCCCAGGTGCAGCAGGGGACCACAGAGGGGAGGGAGATGTTTATCCAGAATGTCATTGCAGTGACAGGATTTTATCAGTGTGATTTGGGAGACGATGTGTGGGAAATCTGTCTCTAAACGTGTTAACTGTTGTACAGGCATACGGAAAGAAAAGAAATTATTTCGAGTCTAGTGGGGTTAGAATTGCAGAGAGCAACAAATTCAGAGTCAGATCCGGGTTTCAGTCTTGCTTCTGATGTATGCTGGGTGTGAACCTCTCTGAGTCTCAGTTTTCTTGTCTGTAAATGAGGCCATTAACATCCATCGTTCTGTGCTCCAACCCAACATGCAAACACTCATCTCGTCTTCCAGCAGGGTCACCGCCTTTCTTTCATGGATGGCGGGAAGGAGGCTGATGCACTGGAGGGCACACTATGCTTTACAGTGTTCTATGGAGGGAGTAGCATGGAGCTCAGGGTTTGAGCCAGACTGCCTGAGTTCAAATCCCAGCTCTACATTTACTAGTTCTATGGCCTTGGACAATTTACCGAACTTGTCTGGGCCTCAGACGGCCTATTTGTAAAATGGGATGATGATCATAGTAGCTAAGTTATAGGGTCATTGGAAGGATTTAATGAGTTTTTGTATGTGAAGTGCTTAGAACAGGGCCTGGCATGTAGGAAGTGTTTGATAATTGTTAGCTATTACTGCATGTTGGCTATGGGGCTAGCAGCATCTCTGAATACTCTGAGGGATGTCTAGGCTTGCACCTATCTTCTCCCGTCCTTCCATTCCCTCTTGGATACAGAAGTCCCAGACAGAGCCCCAGTTGGCTAAGATGTGCTCCCTGCTGCTTGTAGCCATTCTTTGCTCAAGAGTGGACCATCTGGACGCAGCCATTTTGGTGGACTATTTGATTACTAAGGCAGGAGCTCATATCCCTAAG
Organism: Alouatta palliata; assembly: GCA_004027835.1. Lineage (NCBI taxonomy): Eukaryota > Metazoa > Chordata > Mammalia > Primates > Atelidae > Alouatta > Alouatta palliata. Next base: position 64,098 of record PVKV010006049.1, read on the forward strand.
AAACGGATGTGTGTGGTATCTAGCAATCAAAAAATAAATACAGCTAAGTTTCATTTTATGGCTTTTAGGGTCATGACAAGGGTTTTGAATACCCACACATCCCAGCTGTCCAGAGCTCTGTGTCAAGTCAAACAGCTGAACCAAAATACCAAGTCCATGTCTGACATGGTTTGGCTGTGTCCCCGCCCAAATCTCATCTGGAATTCTAGCTCTCATAATTCCCATGTGTAATGGGAGATACCAGGTGGGACGTAATTGAATCACAGAAGTGGGTCTCTTCTAGGCTGTTCTCATGATAGTGAATAAGACTCACAAGATCTGATGGTTTTATAGAGGAGTTCCCCTGCAAAAGCTCTCTTACCTGCCGCCATATGAGATGTGCCTTTGCTTTTCTTTTGCCTTCCGCCATGATTGTGAGGCCTCCCCAGCCATGTGGAACTGTGAGTCCATTAAACCTCTTTCCTTCATAAATTACCCAGTCTTGGGTATGTCTTTATTAGCAGCATGAGAACAGACTAATACAATGTCCATTCACTGACAAATGGCGAAACAAAATGTGACACAGCCACACAGTCAAATATATTTCACCCATAAAAAGGAATGAAATTGGCTGGGTGTGGTGGTTCACACCTGTAATCCTAGCTCTTTGGGAGGCTGAGGTGAGTGGATCACCTGAGGTCAACCGTTTGAGACCAGCCTGACCAACATGATGAAACCCTGTCTCTACTAAAAATACAAAAATTAGCTGGACATGGTGGTGGGCACCTGTAATCCCAGCTATTCTGGAGGCTGAGGCAGAAGAATCGCTTGAACCCAGGAGGCAGAGGTTGCAGTGAGCCAAGATCATGCCAATGCACTCCAGCTGGGCAATGAGAGCAAAACTCCATCTTAAAAAAAAAAAAAAAAAAAAAAAAATGAAGCTCTAATATATAGTAAATGTGATAAACCTTGAAAACATTATGCTAAGTGAAAGAAGCCAGTTACAAAAGACCACATACTATGTGACTCCATTGATATGAAATGTCTGGTGTAGGCAAATCCAGAGAGAAAGACAGTAGATTAAAAGTTGCCTGGAGGAGATGGGAAGACAGGAGGTGGGGTGATAGCTAAAGCATACAGACTTTCTTCTTTTTCAGTGATGAAAGTGTTCTAAAATTGACTGTGGTGGTGGTTGCACAGTCTGTGAATATACCAAAAACTATTTCCTTGTACACTTTAAATAGGTGACTTGTATGTAAATTATATATCAATAAAACTGTTATTTAAAAAATTGTCAAGTCCTTACAGCCAGTCTGTTGGACTGTGGGCAGAAGGGACCAATGGAGGGAAATTGGCTTTGCTTCCATCTTCGTGACTTCCCTTCCCTTGTGCTCAGCACCCTCCACCCGCACACTCAGCCTTTCCCTGCTCCCAGCATGCCTTGCAGCTGCAGACACATCTGAGAAGTCTCTTCCAACCCACCACTGAGAGGGCTTATAGGTCTGTGAGGAAGACAAAGTAAGTTTCATGTCAAGCATCCATGAAGGGTCTGGCTTGAGGGTGCAGTCAGTCCATAGCTGTTCATTTATTCATTCATTCAGTGAATATTTATTGAACACCTTATGGGCCTGACACTGGTCAGATGTGAGGATATAAAGATGAAGTTTCATGGTTCTAGAGCTCAAGGAGCTTCTACTCTAGTTGAAGGGCAGAAGACTTGTAATAAAACTATCAGAATGAAAACAGGCCACTTTTGCAATTGGGAATTGTATAACACTGCAACGGAAGCTCAGGAGAAGGGGTACTTAACTTGCCTGGGTGAATCAGTACAGAGGAAGGGATGTTTACACAGAGTCTTGAAGGATGAGTAACAGCTTGCTAGGAGAGAAGGTGAGCATGGGGGAGAAGGCGGAGGGCATGTTGTAGGCACAGGGGCTGGCTGGCACAGGCAAAGTGTCAAAAGCATGAAAGAGCATGGTGTCTACAGGAAACTTTAGTTCATTTCAGTCTAAGCAAAAAGAAAGGTAGAGAAATTGAAAGATGTGGCTGGCTTGTCCAGAGTAAGACATACACAAGTTACAATTCAGGCTCCAGAACTTATTAGATGTATAGGTGACCTTGGGCAAGTCACTTGATTTCTTTTTTTTTTAGACGGAGTTTCACTCTTGTTGCCCAGTCTGAGTGCAGTGGCACGATCTCAGCTCACTGCAACCTCTGCCTCCTGGGGTCAAGTGAATCTCCTGCCTCAGCCTTCAGAGTAGCTGGGATTACAGGCATGCACCACCATTCTCAGCCAGTTTTATATTTTTAGTAGAGATGGGATTTCTCCATGTTGGTCAGGCTGGTCTCAAATTCCTGACCTCAGGTGATCTGCCTGCCTTGGCCTCCCAAAGTGCTGGAATTACAGGCCTGAGTCACTGCATCCAGCATCACTTAATTTCTTGAGTCTCAGTTTCAACATCTGTAAAATCAGGTTGGCAATACCTGTGTCATTGTGTGGTGATGAGAAGTACCTAACATGGTAACAGCCATCGTAGCCAACACTCACTGTGAGCCTCCTCGGTGCCGGCTCATACATACAATTGCTTGGTGAAAGCGGTTATACTGAGGCTGTACTACAACATGTGGACTTCATTTCTTAAGCCAGGGCAATGAGGGAAGTTATATGATTTGCTGTTTAGAAGGATTACCTGGAAGCAGATAAGTATCAACCTACGTTTCAACCCATTCTGAAAACCTTTGGCAAATGGAGGTAATCTACTGCTACTCTTTTAAGGCAGTGCTATTAAAAAGAGGAATTGTCATGTCTTCTTCTTCCTCCTTCTTCCCTTCCTCTTCTAATTATGCTTATTGCTATTTTTCATATGCTCTCCCATTGCCCAATGCAGGGAGCTCTCAGAGGCTTGCTGTGAAGAACGCAACGTCAGTCCTGAGCATCATCTGGGTTCTGCCTCTTTCTTGTCAGATCACATGAGCTCTCGCAGTCTCAGCCTCCTCATCTGTAAAATGGGATAACATCTGCCTTGCCTTCCTCATGGGATAGCTGTGAGGCTCTCAAGACACAATGAATGAAAGCACTGTGGATGAGATGCACCAGAGAAGGACAGGATGAGCATGGTCTATACCTCTGGAGTCTATGGCCTCTTGTGGAACAGAGACAATTAAGCAAGTATGTAAAGCCTAATAAGTCAGTCAGTATAGCAGCAGAATAACAGCCCCCAAAGATGTCCACATCCTAATCCCTGGAACCTGTGAATATGTTAGATTAAATGGCAATGAGGAATTAAGGTTGCAGATGGAATTAAGGCTGCCAATCAGCTGACCTTAAAACAGGATTATTCTGGATTACTTGGTGGGTCCCATATTACAAGGGCCCTCAAAAGTGGAAGAGGATGGCAGAAGAGTGAGAGCTGGAGTGATGGAGGCAGGAAAGACTACCCACCCTTGCTGGCTTTGAAGATGGAGTAAGGGGCCACAAACCAGCAAATGCAGGCAGCCTCTAGAAGCTGAAAAAAGCAAGAAAATGGTTTCTTCCCTAGAGCCTCCAGAAGAAATGCAGCCCTGACAAAAACTTGATTTTAGTCCATCTTGAGCTTTTGACCTCCAGAACTCTAAGATAGTAAGTTTAGATAGTACAAACCACTAAGTTGGTGGTTTATTTGTTACAGCAGCCATAGGAAACTAATACAGTCAGTCGGTTAAGTGTTTGTAAGCACCCACGATGGGTTCTGAGTTCTGAGAATGTGGTGGGCAAGAAGAGAAAGTCACTGCTTATCACTGGAGCTCACATTCCAGTGGAGAGAGCCAGCAGTCAATGAATAAGCAAGTGAATGTATGGCATATGAGTGGTGCTAATATAGAGAGTGTCAGGCTCAACCTCTGCAAAGGAGGTCACAAGGGGCCTCCTGAGGAGGCAGAAGTGACATTGAGTTGAGGGTGCTGTGATTGTGGAAGGAGAGCGTGAAGGACAGCGTGAAATGCACAGCAGGAGCACCCAATCTGGCTAGAGGCACCTGGGAAGACTTCCAGGAGGAAGTACCAGCCTGGGCAAGCCTGTAGGGTAAGCAGAGCTGGTCATTACTGCTAAGGGAGCTGCACAGGTGAGGAGTTCAAGGCCAGGGGAGCCCCAGGGAATGACGAGTTCCGGCATGTAAGCATGCGGGCAAGATGAGGCCAGAGGGTGGAAGGCCGCCTAAGTTGGGACTCTAGTCTAGGGGCTATCTGAGGTCATCAGAGGGTTATAAGCAAAGAGCAAAAACCACAGATTTATTTTTGCAAGATGCCTATGGCTGTAGGGTAAGAAATGTGTGGGCTGGTGGTCAGGAGTAGGCTTCAGGAGGTGGAGAGCCCAGTCTGGAAGCCGCTGCCACTGTCATGGAAGGTAAAAAAAGAGCAAGTCTGCAGCTATACAACGATATCACCTCCTGAAGAAGGTGGATCCTGGCTCCAGAAGATCTTTTCACTGGGCTGAGCTTCTTGTGGGGTCTGGATCTGCCAAGGGAGCGGGAGCTGCATGTGGGAAGAGTGAGTGTGGAGGAGAGCAGGAGCAAGGAGAGCTAAGAAACCCGTAAGGGCTGGCCCCCTCCAGGGTGAAGTGGCAAGAAAGAAACCTCAGGCAATGGGATGGCTGCAAGGCCTGTGAGGATCAGGATCTCAAACCCTTGACTTAGAATCGTTAGTGTGTGGTGTCAGCACGACCTCTTCATGTTATCCGCAGACCGTCAGTGAAAGTTGAACTGCGCGCAGCAGCCTTTCATTTGTGGGTGCATTTTAAACATGTAGAGTGAGAATCAAGAGCGTAGCCCACATTTAGAGGAGGAAAGGAATAGCTTCGAGATGTGAAGTTTATTGAATGAACTACTCAGTAGATATTAATGAGGCCTTACAACATGCCAGGCTCTAGGAATTCATTGGAGCAGAGCAGACGACACTCCCTCCTTATAAGAGAATGGAGAACAGGGATTCAGCAGAGGCAGAAAACTGGGCCCAGTGGTGACCATGAGCAGACAGGTCCATCTGAAAATAAGTAGAGATCTTAAGCATGGCGTGGATCCACAAGGTTGGAGTCAATATTCTGTTGATTTCAGGAGTCTTTAAAACTAGAGAGGATGATGGCCTGGATGCAGGTATGCTTAGTGGAGGGGAGACTATCGACAGGACTCAAAAGCAATTTAGGAGGAAGGACTGACCAGAATTGGGGACTGACAAGTGGGGGCAGGGAGGAGTCAAGATGATGCCCAGATTTCTGGCTTTGGCTTCTGGGTGGAGAGGAATATCATTTACAGAAAGGGGAGCCCAGGGGAGGAGCAGAACTGGAGGAGTGCTCAGAAAGGGTGAGCTGTCAGAGCAGAGGGCCCAGGGCAGACCTTGAAGCACCTACTTGGGATTTGTGGAGTCAGGCGAACCTAAGGGTGAATCTTGGCTCAAATTACAAGGCGATGGCAGAGCCTGAAGACAGGGAGGGTGAGTGAAGGCTGCAAAGGAGATGGAGAGGGTGCTGGGATGAGGAGGCAGAAGCCAGCAACAGCTCAGGGGGTTACACACAACCATTTTTGTCTTCTCTTTCCATTTCCCACCAGCAGGCGTACAGAAGCAGAGGTGCCGATCAAACTCAACCTTGTCAGCCTCTGAACAGCTCGGGGTTTTTTTTTTTGTTTTTGTTTTTTTTTTGAGTAAAGGGGAAGAGTGGGAAAGAAGTGTCTCTTCATAGCTGGCATAGGTGATTCAGATGGATTCACTCACCTAGGCCAACAAATAAATGTACAATTTGTTACTCTCCAAGGTAAGTTCAGAATCTCCCTGTCATGCGGTACTCTCATGTTGGTTAGTTCAATAATAAAACTGACTTCACAGAGAGCTCCTCTGAGTCTGAAGGGTGGCTGGGCTCCAGGGAGCCACCCCTCCAGGGTTGCCTGGAGTCCTGGGGTATGTTACAGCCACCTGGAGGCCCACACAAGTACCCTTCACTAGGGTCATTCCTGCGTCCCAGGCAGGAGTCAAGTGACAGTGTGAGTGTGCGTGTATGTCCTGGGGTCTGGGACACTTGTCCTTCAGGCTGCAGCAGGGAGCCAAGGCATACCTTCTAAGATTAGAACAAGTTTCCCAAGGACCCGGCCCCCAGCCTGCGTCCCAGTCAGCCGCAGCCTCTCCTGTTACAGCGTCTCCCAAACTCGCCTCCCTTGCAGTCAGGAGGGAGCACAGTTCTGAAGCTGACTCTCAGCAAGGGGCCCCTCAGGAAGCTCTGCAGTTGGGCTCTCCCCTCCCCTGAAGCCTACTCAGCTACAGTGGGACCAAAGGGGTCTTGGAGCTGACTTTTTAAAATAAACTTTTCCATCTGCTCTCACCAACCGGCTACAAAAAGGGAAAAGCAACAAAAGCCATCCAGCTGAGTTGAGTTGAGTCACTTGAAAGTTCTATGGCAGAGGGGTCCAATCTTTTGGCTTCCCTGGGCCACAGTGGAAGAATTGTCTTAGGGCACACATAAAATACACTAAAAAAAAATCTCATAATGTTTTAAGAAAGTTTATGAATTTGTGTTGGGCCACATTCAAAGCCATCCTGGGCTACATGTGGCCTGTGGGCCGTGGGTTGGACAAGTTTGTTCTATTGGGTTTTACAGAGCAAACCAGCTAGGCTCCTGGCATAGCAGGGAAGATTGTTGGCTGTTCAGCCTGCAGAGGCTTGCTGCTGGCCAGCCCTCTCTCTTCCACCCACCTTTTGGGTTGATTCACGGTAACTGTCCCCTCCCAGGGCTGATGGAAAGCACTCCATGGCAGCAGTCCCATGAGAGTTCAGACTTGTGTGTGGGGAGTGGCTGCCGGGCACTCAAGTCCCCTCTGTAACCAGCATCATCGGCATACTCAGCAATTCTCTCTACATTTCCTTCCTGCTCAATGTCTCTCTTTAGAAACTGGTTTGTGAATTAGCAATACTAGGCTTTTGTAATGCATTTTTCAACAAAAATAAAACAGCTAATTTACTGAATGTTTATTGTGCCAGGTACTGTGCTAAGATGATCTCATTTAATCCCTGCGACACCTCTGTGACATGGATTCGTAATTACCTCTGTTTTACTGATGGAAGAATTGAGACTCAGAGCTCTAGTAACTAGCTGTGGGTTTCAGATCTATGGATGGGAGATCTGGAACCCCTGCTCAGATGGTCTATTAAAGTCTGTGCTCCCAAGCGCAACACCACACTCACTGCCTCCAGCAGGAAAAGCATTTGAGAGTTTACATTTTGGGGTTAAAAAGTGCTCATTTGGCCGGGCACGGTGACTCACACCTGTAATCCAAGCACTTTGGGAGGCTGAGGTGGGCTGAACACTTGAGGTCAGGAGTTTGAGAAGAGCCTGGCCAACATGGCAAAACCCCATCTCGACTAAAAATACAAAAATTATCCAGGGGTGGTGGTGCACGCCTGTAATCCCAGCTACTGAGGAGGCTGAGGCACGAGAATCTCTGGAACCTGGGAGGCAGAGGTTGCAGTGAGCTGAAATCATGCCACTGCACTCCAGCCTGGGCAACAGAGTGAGACTCTGTCTCAAAAAAAAAAAAAAGGTGCTCGTCAAATGTATTAATAATAAGACAACAGTAAAAATGGGCAAAGAATTTAAATAGACACTTCACCAGAAAATACATATGAATCACTAATAAGCACATTTGTCATCAGGTAAATACAAAGTAAGACTACAAAGAGATACCACGGCACACCCACAGGAATAGCTAAATTAAAATAAACTGACAATACCAAATGCTGGTGAGGCTGCAGAGCAACTGGACCCCTCCTGTGTTGCTGGTGGGAATGTGAAATAGCATAGTTACTTTAAAAATATTTTGGTAGCGTCTCATGAAGTTAAGTATACACCTACGAGACACCCACCAACACTCTCACTTGTATTTGCCCAAGAGAGATGAAAGCAAATGTTCACATAAAGACTTGTAAGCAAATCTTGAAATAAACTTTATTATTAATATCTGAGACCTAGAAATAACCCAGTGTCCATCAATGGGTAAGTAGATAGACAAATCGTGCTATATGTACATTATAGAATACTATTCAGCAATATAAGGAACAACTACTGATACACAGAGCAACATGCATTAATCTCAAAAGCCTACACCAAGTGAAAGAAGTCAGACAAGACTTCCTGTATGATTCCATTTACATATGATTCTTTAAAAGGCAAAACTATAATAACAGAAAGAAGATCACTGATTGTGTGGGACCGGGGTGGGGGCAGGGAATTGACTGTAAAGAGTATGAAAGGTCTTTTGGGGTGATAGAAATGCTCTATTATTTCTCCTCCTCCTCCTCCTCTTCCTTCTCCTCCAACCCCCCTCTTTTTTTGACACAGAGTCTCACTCTACTGCCCAGGCTAAAGTGCAGTGGTGTGATCTTGGCTCACTGTAACCTACACCTCCTGGGTTCAAAAGATTCTCATGCCTCAGCCTCCTGAGCATCTGGAATTACAGGCATGCGCCACCATGCCTGGCTAATTTTTGTATTTTTAGTAGAGACAGCGTTTTGCCATGTTGGCCAGGCTGGTCTCAAACTCCTGACCGCAAGTGATCCGCCAGCCTCAGCCTCCCAAATTGTGAGGATTACAGGCGTGAGCCACGGTGCCCGGCCAGAAATGCTCTAAATCTTAATTACGGTCTGCATCTCGTGCTGGTGGCTAGAGGACTGTATACATTTGTCGCCACTCATCAATGTACACTTAAAATGAGTGAATTTTATTGTATGTATAGTTTACTTCAAAAAGGTGATCAAAACATTTTAAAATGCTCATGATAGTTCAAACACAAAAGTTGAGGTGCACTCGGCCTGCAGGAGGTCTCCTTTCATTTGCCCTAGGGCTAGGAGCCCCACTTAGTCTCAGGATGCCAGCTCTGTGTGCCTCAGGGCCTCAGCAGGAAGGCGCTGTGGCTGCAGGAGGCTTGCAGCTGCTGGGAGCAGGCCACATCCAGCCACTTCTGTTCAGCCCAGGGCGGCTGCCAGGACTCATGCAGCAAGACAGTGGAGACAACACAGAATTTGGAGCTTGACAAGACTAGGTTTGGATCCCACTCTATAATTGACGGGTTGTAGGATCGTAGGCAATTGACTTAATTGTTCAGAGTCTCATCTGTAAAATGAGGAAAATAACACCCCCTACATGGTCATGGGGATACTAGGAGATGGCGTTTGATTAGACAGTTTGGGTCCACATCCAGTCCTTTTCTTTTACTAGACGTATGATCTTAGGCAAGACTCTTGACCTTGCGGAGCCTTAGTTTCCCCATTTGTAAAATAAACGTTTATAATAGCACTTATTTCTTAGGATTGTTATAAACCCAAATGAGATACTGCACATAAAGCCCCAGCGCAGTGCCTGGCCCATAATAAGCTCTCCTCTCATTTTAGCTATTATTATCGTCATCTAAGATACTAGCTGACACACAGTAGATGTTAGTCAAAATGTGGGCTCCCCTGCACTCCTTGTAGGGATGCCAGGCTGTTGCCAGTTTGGCCCTGAAGAATTGTAAGGGGGTGGCAGGGATCTGCTACTGCCAAGTCATTTTCATTCCCATCTTGCAGAATAGTTTGGCAGAGCAGATGGGCTGGCATTGCATCTTCGTGTCAGAGGAATTTACAAATGGGAGTCTTCTGAACCACAGGAGCTAACTGGAGTGTGATTCTGGCCTCCAGCCATGAAGACACTCATTCAGAGCAGGGCCATCTGTGTGCTGGGGTCATCTGGATGTCTCAAGGCTTCGGGGTAAGGTAAAGGGGTCAGGATCAGCCTTCAGAAGGAAGACTGCTTCTGGCTTCTGCAGGTGGGGGAGGGTCTTGTGGTTACCCAGGCCTGTGGTATGAAGGGGGCATAAAGGGAAAGTCCTGAGTGCAGCTAGCTTCAGGGGTGTGGCTGCAGTTTGAGGGCTGTGCCTGCCCCTGCAGGTCTAAGTCTGATGGGGATAATTTCTCAAGTGAGGGCAGGGGCTCTCTGAGGCTTTGGTGGGTGAATGGCCTGAGTCGTTCTCCAGGGAACACAATGATCCAGGCAGTGGGATACAGGGTTAAGTCTCTGAGCAGACAAGCCCTGTCCTGCAAAGTTAGAAGGGAAGGTCCAGATGAGTCATCGCAAGAGCTGAGCAGCTGGGAGGCAGGGGAGACCGCTGACCCAGCAGTCAGAGGAGCAGCGTGAACTCACTGGCCTCTATTATCTTCCGCTTCATCTGTGAGATAAGGGGCTTGCAAAGGATGCTTCCCAAGACCCTGCTGCTGGCTCGCTCTCCATTTTTAATATAAGAAGGAAACTGGGAAAACTTGGGTTATCTTTCTTATGTAGATGAAAATAGAGGTGGATAATGGATAACCTAATTAAGTTCAGGCAGAATCGGAACAAACTTTGCCAGGAAACTCAAGGGTGCCAAGCAAAGCCAGCCCTCGCTACCAGCCCCAACATCTTCACAGTCAGTTCTTCCAAGTGAAGACTCCTCTCCCTCCTCCTCCTCCTCCTTTTTAAGAAGATTTTAGGAGTGGAACTCCCTGCCTTTCTTAAATCAGGAATAAAATGCACAAAATATGATATGGGCCTTTTATTCCAAATTAGCAAGCTGGGGTCAGCCATTCTTTTGGACAGGAGAGTTTCAGGATAGCAGATGGCATGGCTCAAATAGCCAAGGAGGTGTCCACAAGCGATTATAGAGGACAGTGGGTGAAAAACTGGTAATGAAGAACAGTGACCGACATGGTCAAGGGATACAAGGCCAGAAGATAATTGTGAAAGGGAAAAAGAAAAAAAGAAATGAGGAGACAGAAAGAGAAAGAGAGAAAGAAAGAGAGAGCGAGAGAGCATGCACACACACACACACACACACACACACACACACACACACACACACGAGTGCACTGCCTGCGTACCAGTGCTCCAATCCCCCCACCACCCCGGCGGATTGCTGCTACCTAGCTCGGGAAAAAATAACCTTCACTTTGGGTTTTATCAGAGAAGTCATACAAAGAAGGAATTAAGATTTTGTTTCCTTCCCTGTTCCTTTTTTGCCATCTGCTACAAAAAGAACACAGGCCCAGCCCCTTGGCCAGCTTGAGAGCCTCATGGTTCTGAAGCAGGAAGGGTCGAGGCAGGAAGCAGGGGCTCTAAGAATAGAATGGGTCATCTAGGGAAGCTTTTGGAGTAGATACATACAGGGCTTTTCACTAATCCCCCAGGGTGAGTGACTGGGGCCCTCCTCCCTCCGGCAGCAGGATCCCAGGCTCTAAGCAGAGGTTAACAGGCAAGGTTGCTGCACAGATCGATCTGTGCATTATACTCCTCATGGGAAACCCAACAAGGGTCCTGCTTATAGTAAGCACAGAAATATACTGGCTCCCCAGCCCAAGAAGCAATGCATACAAGATCTAAGACACAAACAAGTCAATCTCCTCTTGCTACACTCCTATCAGCATCTGTACCGTCCTCCACCGGATGCATGAGAAATCTCTCTTTGGATGCTGGCCAGTCTGCTCCTTGTATAGTTATTTGGGCAGATGACTCACACGATTTTATATATATTAATCAACAGTGGAACTGTGGACAGCCCGGGCAGTACTTTATCCCACCACCTCAGCACATCCACATCTGCTTCCTAGTGGCCTCCAGGGAGGCCAGGATGGTGGCTGCTGTGGCTTTTGTAGGACAGGTGGCTTTGCTCTTAGTGGCTTCCAGCCCACTTCACCCAGAGAGGATCCAGGATTGCAAAAGGACCTTCTGGATCCCCACAGAAAGCAGAGAACACAAATGGTGTTTATTTTCACCCCAGGGTCAGCATGGTGCTGGCAGTGAGGTCATACTGGCCTGTGCTGGTCTGTCTGCAATCAGCCTAACGTCCAAGCACAGGCTGGCATGGAAGATCCAGAACTAGGCCCTGAACTTGGGACTCCACAAGGGGAGGATGTGGTGTTGGAAGTGCAAGTCCAGTCCTAGACCTGTACTTCACAGCAGGGACCCTGGACAAGCTGCCTGTCTTTTCTTGACTTCGTTTTCTTTCTCTGCTAAATGGGGATGATTATCTACTACACAGGAGCCTTATGAAGATTAAGTGAAATAATGTGTATGGTAAGTGCCTTATAAACCAGTGTTTATTTAAAAATAAAGAAATCCCAATATGTATTATTCCTATTTTCAACGGATTTTACTTACTATGGTTAGGGGCTGGCCCATGTTAGGGATAGAACCTGCTTGCTCTTAAGTTAAGCAGGGACTTCTATAGGTCCATAGTTGAAAGCAATGAGATTTAAGAACAGTCAGCCTCTATAGAAGTCAGCCTCTCTAAACCTCATTTTGGTGGAGGCCAGAAGTTCCTGAAAAGGAAGAAGCAATCAACCAATAATTTGGTGGTGGGGGAGGAGCTTACAGAGAAATTAAGTATGATTCCTCTCTATCGAAGCTGACAGACTAGTTAGGGAAATATGAAACCAGGATATATCAAATGCAAGAGTGAATTAAAGCTGGGCACGGTGGCTCACACCTGTAATCCCAGCACTTTGGGAGGCCAAGTCAGAGGGATTGCTTGAAGCCAGGACTTTGAGAACAGTCTGCACAACAAAATGAGACCCCATCTCTACAAAAAAATAGAGAAATTAGCCCGGCATGCTGGCATGCAGCTGTAGTCCTAGGTATTTAAGAGGTATTCAACAGGCTGAGGTGGAAGGATCACTTGAGCCCAGGACTTTAAGGCTACAGAGAGCTATGACTGCACTCCAGCCTGGGCCACAGAGTGAGACCCTGTTCCAACTGTAGGGGACATGATTCATAGCCCAAGGAGCAGCACAGGCTGTAAGTTTGGCTGTGGCTCTGGGCCCAGGAAGAAGTGATGGGGTAAGGATGGGGGTCAGATATAATCAAAATGTGATCACAGACAGTGTTCTGGAGATGGAGTGTCTGATTGATATCTCCACTCTGCTCCTTATGTGACCTCCGGCAAGTGACAACTTCTGTAAGCATCAGGGGCCTCATCTATAAAGCGAGGATAGGAACACCTAATGTCATAGGCTTATATAAGAATCAAACAAAAGAGCACATGTAAAGTGCCTGACACACAGCTTGGCACACAAACAAGTGCTCGACAAATGCAAGCTATTAAGCATGGAGCCAAGGTATTTGGAATCTATCCTGAAGCAGTAAATATGGTGAGGAGTTTAAGAGAAAACACTTGTCCTGAATTCTTACATGCAAACCAAGATTGCAAAAAAGAAGCCCGTAGGCAGCCCCCACAGTGATGCAGACATCCTTTTGGAGAGAGTGTTGAATGTCCAGGGAAGGGTGAGTGACCTGGCTAAGACGGCAGGAAAAGACCTTGTAACCCTGGGAGGCCCTGGAGCAGGGGCATGGCAAGTTCAGGGACATTCCACATCTATCCCACCAGAGAGAAGGGCAAAATATAGAAGAGAGCTGAGAAAATGGAAGGAGCATTTTCCATTTAAGGAGCAAATGGGGGAGGGGGCTGACAAGGGAGGAAAGAAATGACAGAAGCTAAGAGCTGGAGCTAGAAAAATTCCAGACTGGTATCAGCTACAAGATCTGGCCAGGGAATGGACACGTGGTCCAAGGGGAGCCTGTGATCACAGTTCCCAGCATGCTTTGCTGGATTCCCACGCCTGGCTCTGAGGTTCATGACATTCTGAAGGCAAATTGAGATTACTTAGCTGAAATACAGGACGCAGCAGCAGAGTGTAGACTGTGCCCAAAAGGGTGTTAAAATAAATGCTTCCCTTTTTAACTAAGGCAGAACTCCTAGACGCTATTAAAATTTTAAAACCCCGGGAAACGAAAGCCTTCCTGACTGTAAAGGAAAATGTAAAACTTATTTACATATAGAAATACTATCAAAGAAGTAAAGAGAAAACTAGAGACCTGGAAAAGTATTCTAACACAGATGAAAATGAGGTAATGTCTGTTACATAAAGCACTCTCACATAATGACAGGAACAATAGACAACAAAGGAGATACATAGGCAATTCATAGACAAGCAAATTCCGAAAGCCAATCAACTAAAAAGAAACTCAGACTCGCCACAGTATTTATCAGGAAAATATAAGTTAAATTAACACTAAGATTTCTTATCATGCTGATCAGATGATGGGCGATGGGAAAAAGAGAGAGAAGAGAAGAAAAAATAGCAATTGCGGTTGGGGAAATGGGGAAAAGGAAACCTCATATATTGATGTATTGCTAGAGGAAATGTGACTTGTTACAGCCTTTTGGGAAAGTCATCTGACAACATCCATTAAATTAGATCACACGAACCCTTCAGCTCACCCCTACACTCCTGAGAATCTACCCCAAGGACATAAAAATGCCAGTGTACAGGGCCATGGAGGCTAACCACGGTATTGTTTACAGCACTAAAACACCAGAGACAAAGTGAATACCATAAAAAGGGAAATGGTTTACGGCCCATCCACACAACAAGTCACTAGGAAACCATTGAAAAGAATGAATTAGGCCAGACACAGTGACTCACGCCTGTAATCCCAGCACTTGGGGAGGCCAAGGCTGGTGGATCATTTGAGGTCAGGAGTTTGAGACCAGCCTGGACAACATGGTGAAACCCCATCTCCACTAAAAAACAAAAACAAAATTAGCTGGTCATGGTGGCAGGCACCTATAATCCCAGCTACTTGGGAGGCTGAGGTAGGAGAATCATTTGAACTGGGAAGAGGAGGTTGCAGTGAGCCAAGATCATGCCACTACACTCCAGCCTGGGTGACAGAGTGAGATCCTGTCTCTAAAAAATTAAAACAAAAATAAAATCATGTGCATGTGTATGCATGTGTGCATGAGTAAACTAGAACTGATTTTATAGGGCTGTCCATGATATACTTTCAAGGGGAAGAAAGCAAGTTGTCAAGATACATAATATCGAAAAAATCAAATAAAAAAATGTTTAGTCCTGAAATGAGGATTTAAGCTCTGCTCTCCAAATCCTTTGGGAACATCTGATTTGAGTAGGGGAGCAAATACCTGGAAAACAACCCTACTGTGAGCTGTCAGTCTTCCAGAACATCAAAACCAAGTTCTGGGTGTCCGAGGACTGGGCATATATGCCCAGAGGGGAGGAAGGAAGCAAAGTTACTAATAATTCCATAGGTTATTTTGTTACTAAATTTAAACGTATGCACCTTGAAGCTGCTTTTAGAAAGTATGAGGCTTACTAAAATTCAGGTCAATTTGCCCCATTTGTAGCCAGCCCTAAACATATTTTTAAAATGTTGTCTCTTTGCTATTAGCAGCTGCTCTCTGCTCAAGGAAATGATCAATCTGAATCCAAAATGGGCCGTGTCATCTCAGTATATACTCTTAGAAAATCCAAATCACAAGACAACAACCGGAGTACTGCTGGAGACCAAAGCCTTCCTGCTCTCCTAATCTCCGCTTTTGTAACTCTTATCAGCTGGCATGAAGAGCGATCCCTGCCTTGTGCCCAGGGTGACTGGTGAGGGGCACAGGGCAGGCTGTGCGGCAGTGGTGTATCCCCTTCCCCTTGCCAGAGCGGGTTTGGGATGGCACATGCAGGTCATAGCAGGGAGACTTTTTGGAAATCTCAGGAACAAAGCTGATTATGGGAACACAGGTAATTTCCTTTAGGCCCCACACCCCGGATTTTCTGTAGGTCTTAGACAATTCAGCATAGATCCATCTATATCCCGGGTGATACAAAGACTGTATCTCCAGGGAGTCATGTATTCACCAGTTTCGGAAAAACAAAACAAAACAGGAGGATGGGAATCAACATCTACAGACCGAGTGCTTACTATGTGCAAGGCACGTCACAGACATTGGCTCACTTAATCCTCTTACTAGCCCTATGAAGTAAATATTATTTATTATCAGTCCCATCTCACAGGGAAACATAGAGATAGAGTGGCTTTCCCAACCATGGCCACGTGCTGGCATAGCGAAGTTGGGTTCAAAATGTGTTCCAGTCTGACTTTTAACAAGACACAGCTATCCTCCCTTCTGTGAACTCTCTTTCTATTCTATGTCAGTGATGTAAATTCTGAACAGAAACTCCTATTCTGAGACTGCAGCTTGACTTGGGAACAATGACTCCTTCAGAGCAGAGGGAAAAGGGAGAGCTTCCCGATGTGTAAGACCCATTTTCACCCTAGGCCTACCTTTGTAGCTTGTTTCCAGGCCTCCCTCTCCCATCATTTAGAGGAGGCACTGCTAACTCCAGTGCCTTTAGAGGGTGGGCAGGCAATGTAAATGACTATATGGAAGGCGTCCCGTCTTGTCCCTACCCAAATGAATGGAGCTGCTGTTCCTCAGCTCTAGCTCACAGTCTGTCCGTGTCACATTGGGTCATTTTTCAAAAGATCATTCAAGGTCCAGCAAATAATCTGATTTTTCAAAAGAAGATTAAAATCCAAATGAAGTGTAATCTGTTGATTTTAAAAATTAGCTCAATTAAAAAAAAATAACAAAAGCAAGAAGAACCTTAGTAGTGGAGAAAATGTATGCCTGCTACATTTTATCCCAATAAAAGCATTTCATTTGCCTGAATAGTAGGTGTCTCTTGGTTTAATATATTAATTTTTTAATTATGATATGAATATTGTTATATCATTGCTCTTAATGTGAAATAATATCAAAGGTATCATTACATCCTCACTGAATTCTAGGGAGGATTATGACATAGGACTCGAGACAGGATGAAAAGACCTGGGTTCAAGTCCTCCACTTGCATCTCTGCAGCTACTCAACCCCTTAACCATCCTGAGCCGTAGTTTCTTAAATGAGTACTGAATACCCACCTCACAGAATGTCTGTGAGAGTTTTAAGAGATAGGCTGTATAATTAAAATATTTAATAAATATTTGTTCTGTTGCTTGCAAAAGACAGATGTGAGGCTCCATAAATCCACGTATACTGTAAACAGATATATTTAGAGAGATTATGTTGTTTAACTAATAGTTTCTTCACTTTATAAAAGGATTTCCCATAATGGGCTTCTCTGGTGCAAGGAGAACATGGTGTTTTTTCCAAAGTTTTCGTTTGTGTATAACATTTTTCCTTGCCTAAATGAACAAGTATTCTGCCTTTTCTGTAGCGAAGGCATCCTCACCTGTTCTCTAAGGCTGTCATCACCGGTTGGGATGGGAGAGTTGTCTTATGTATGAGAAGCAAAGAAGATTCTGCTGCAGCTGCCTAGCAGTAGCTAGGAACTCAACAACTACAGAGTACTGCTGGAGACCAAAGGCTTCCTGCTGTCCTAATCTCCGCTTTCGTGGCTCTTATCAGCTGGTATGAAGAGCGATCCCTGCCTTGTGCCCAGGGTGACTGGTGAGGGGCACAGGGCAGGCTGTGCAGCAGTGGTGTATCCCCTTCCCCTTGCCCAGAGCAGATTTGGGATGGCACATGCAGGTCATAGCAGGGAGACTTTTTGGAAATCTCAGGAACAAAGCTGATTATGTCATAAGCTCTGTCCTTTCTGACAGCAACACCATAGGAAACACCTGTAGTCAGCAGGAAACTAGAGGAATTAAAAATATCTCCCTGATCCCTAAAAAATAAAAGAGGAGAGAAAAATGGTCTCTTTTATTTTCAGGGAAAACAAACAAAGCAATATCTGGTTTGAGCCATTTCCTCTCTGCAAAGCACATCCCTCCTGTGGGCCACCCCTCCCCAGGCAGAGATGGGCCTGGACCAGATGCCTTAATAAGCTATCTGGATGCCTAGAGGTGATCATCAGTGAGGGTCTTGGGGCAGGTTCCAAGTGTCCAAGCTTAAAATTTCTTTTGCAGGAGGGAGGTTTGGGGAAGTTGAGCTCATTTCCTTCGGGAGAGGTGCAGCCTCCATTCAGCTTTGGAAACAAGAGGCCCATGTGCTCTTCTCCAGTCTTCCCAATCTCAGGAAGTCAGTCCCTGGGAGCCATGAAGAGCAGCAATGACAGGTCCATCTGGAGAAGACATGACGGCTGGGTCTGCAGGACCCAGCTGAACTCAAGAGCACATTTGGGGATGGCAATCAGGTCATGTCACATTCTGTCTCCCCTGCCTTCTGACATCCAGTAGGTCACTAGGCATAGTCCTGTCTTCTGTATATATATTTCTGGTCTAGACTCTTCATCCTCACTGCAGTTCCTGAACTTTAGGCTGCCATTATCTCTGTCTTGACTGTGGGGAGAGATTATGGCCACCTAACTGATTTCTTTCTGCTCTCCTCCCTCTTGTCTGTTCTCCCTTCTCCTGCCCAAGTAACTGTTCTCAAATACAAGTCTCATCATGGCTTTTCTCGATTTATATACTACCTACTAAATAATCAAAACATCTCAGTAGAGAATGTAAGACCTCTGTCAATCTCTCCTTCCTGAAAGGTAACTGTGGAGGCTAACATAGCACTGTACTGACTTCTGTTTAACCCTGGTTACGGGAATTCTTCTAAGACTTCCAGTTTAAGTATTGTTCCTCGCAAAAGAGCACAAACTTACTGTAAATCCTGCCCTTAGATACAATCAACCTTGATAAGCTTCTACTGACTTAAATCCTGCCCTTAGATCAAATTCCTACCCATTCCCTCTGAAGCACGTGTACCCTTTCCCTGTGGTATATAATCCCTGGTCTGAGGGGTAATGGTGCAGAGATCTTCCTGTCTTGCAGCCACCAAAGACCATACTTCCATCTGTAAGTTCTCCAATAAAATCACCCACCAATAGCAAGCTGGACTTCTCTGGTTACTCAGCTCCTTCTGCATTTGAGGGTCACTTTGCATATATGGCCCTTTCACCAAATAGTGACACTTCCTCAATAATTGCCAACACTTATTAAACATTTACAATGTGCCGAATACCATGCTTAGTGCTTAAGGAAGAGTATTTCATTTGATCCTCAAAACCACCTTTTGAACCAGCCAGGCATTATGATCCTTATGCTGTGGATAGCAGAATTGGAGCTCAGAAGCAAAATGATTTGGCCAAGGAGACAAAGCTGCAGTGGAACTGGGGTTTCAACCCTGGCAGTCCAATTCCAGGCCCCTGCTCTTCCCACCAGGGACTTCCTGCAGCCTTCTGAACCTATTATGCATTTTCCTGCCTCTGTATCTGCAGATGCTGTTCTTCTCCCCCAGATGCCTTGATCCTTATTCCCTTCGTCTAGACAGCTCTTCTTCATCATCCAAGACCCAGCTCCTTCCTGCCTTCTTTAAGAAGCCTTCATGGACCTCTCCCCTGGGTTACATCATCACAGCCACTCCATGCAATTCTCTCTCAAAGCACTTACCATGCTACATTGAACTGTCTGTCCCTCTAACAGAGTGTGACCCCTCCTTGAATGTGGGTTCCATAGCCTTTACCTTGACATCCCCATATTCCTAGCAGAATGGCCAGCACCTAATAGGTATGCAGTATTTGTGGATTTATAGATATTAGCCATTGGATACAGACTGAGGCTGTCTTCTGGATCAAGTAACTGGGCTACTGTGCCTGGGGGGAGGGTCTCTATCTGTTAAATAAGACTAGCAGTCTGCTCAGTTCTTCAGGTGTTAAAATTTTAGAAACTCTCCCCACATGACTGTAACAAGCATCCAGGGTTGAGAACCATTGCTTTCATCCAAAGCAGATTTTGCGGAGGCAAGGGCTGCCAGGGTAGAGGCTTGCTAAGGAAAATTACACAACATGTTTATACATGTGAAATCTGTGTAAAATAAACACCAGAAAGCAGCTAAAGGAGATAAACTTCCAAAGCATGGGAGAAAATCCCAACCCAAAGTTATCGTTTAGAGAGACACATGACATTGACAGTCATTAATAAAATGCAAAGTAACTCTAAGGTATCCTTGCACTACTGTGAGATGGGAAGAAATATGTAATAGGATAAAAGGCTGCCAGGATTATGGCAAAAATTGTTCCCTTAAAAACTGCTGTTAGTATTACACATGGATTAATTCTACTCTGTTTTGAGACAACAATCTGCAACTTGTTCTATTTTTAGAATATATGCTAAGAAAATAAAGGAGAAGAATGCAGTTTATTCAAAACTGTCTGCAGCAGTGGCATGACATAAAGGTGAAAAATAGAAGCCATCTAAATACTAAATTTTGAAGACTAGTTGAAGTAAATTATGGAGCACAAACTAAATTATGGAGCCTAATAAAACACTACGGTTCCATTAAAAATGATGAATATCCAACATTTCTCACACAAGGAGACATGTGTAAAACAATAAAAAGGCTGAAAAAAATCCCCCGTGCTTTGTGCCCCGTGATGAGTCACATAACAGCAAATCAGTATAAATTCACAAAGACTGGAAGTGCGTTTGAAAGGATAGGCAAAAAAGGTACTGAACTGTTCATTAGCTTTGAAGTTGTTTGAATTTCTTGTAACTAGAAAATAATATTTAGAAAATGTGTGTTCTCTGCTGGAGCAGCAACTGCTGGTCTGTCTCAAGGGAGCAGCGGGCCTGGTTCCAGCCTGCCAACTGCATGTGTCTTTACCTAGGCTTCTGGCTGAAAATACACTCTAGTATCTGGGCCCGGTGAGGTTTCATCTTTAAAGGGCCCAGTTCCTTTTAAACTTAAATGCTTTCCAGGCCAGATGCTAAGAGGGGAATCATGGCTCCAGGAGGAATAAAAAGTGAACAGAGGCTGGGTGCGGTGGCTCACGCCTGGAATCCGAGCACTTTGGGAGGCCAAGGCAGGCAGATCACCAGAGGCCAGGAGTTCAAGAGCAGCCTGGTTAATATGGTAAAACCCCATCTCTAGTAAAAATAAAAAAATTAGGTGGGCGTGGTGGTGCACGCCTGTAATCCTAGCTACTCAGGAGGCTGAGGCCGGATAATTGCTTGAACCCGGGAGATGGAGTTTGCAATGAGCCGAGACTGTGCCACTGCACTCTACCCTGGGTGACAGAGTGAGACTCCTCTGTCTCCATAAAAAAAAAAAAAGAACATAGGCAGGAGCTGGGCCTGAGGGAAACTCCTCCCATCTCAGGCCTGGAAACAGGGCTTCCAACCTCCTGTGGGAAAAGGCACTGTTGACTCTTTGGGTGAGAAGAAATATCTGGGCCCAACCCCCAGATAATGGTGGATGTTGGGGAGGAACGCAGCCCCCGTCAGGAACAGTGGGGAGAATCCCTATCAGAGGCTCATCCTTCTCTGCTCCCCGCCATGCTTCCCCCGTATCTGTACCCTCTTCTCCTCTCTCTTGGCTGGGAAGACCTAACACCCCAAATGGAATAATCCTGGGACGGTAAGAGCCCAACAAGAACAAAATTACTCGCAGGATGGCAGGGAAGAGGCAGGGAGGTGTTGCAGGTAGAGGGACCAGCAGGAACAACAGGCCGAGAAGACAGAAGGGGCTGGAAGACACCTGGTCACAGTCCACAGCATTGTACTCTGTGTTAGAAAGGGGTGACGTGAATTTATCGACCCAGAAGGAGTGGCACGAAGAAAGCTGTGCCCAGGTGGGCATGTGAGGAGAGAGAGCTGCACAGCAACAGTGCCAGCGCAGAATGCAGTGTGCCCTGGTGCCCGGCACACTCTTTCTAGGATGTGGCCCGGGGACAGGCGTGACAGAAGGAGCCAGGTGTGGAGGGAAAGGTGGGACCCGGACCTCCAGCACGATTGGGTGTTCAGAGCCCACGGCCTTCTGTGGTTGGGAGTGGTGACCTCTGCCATGACTTTTCCATTCCCACCCACAGCTGGAAGTGAGGCTCCAGGCCGGAGGTATTGTCCTGGGCTGAACTGTCTTCTGAAACGCCCACGTTGAAGCCCTAACCCCTAGTACCGCAGAATGAGGCTGTATTTGGAGGTAGGGCCTTCACAGAGGAAATGAAGTTAAAATAAGGTCATTCCGATAGGCCTTAGTCCCACCTGACTGGTGTCCTTGTGAGAAGAGATGAAGACACAGACACACACAGAGGGAAGACCACGTGAAGACACAGGGAGAAGACGGAGAGAGGCCTCAGAGGGAGCCAGCCCGCTGACACCTCCACCTCACATTTCTAGCCTCTAGAATTGCAAGGCAATAAAGTTCTGCTGTCTAAGCCATCAGTCCATGGCACTTTGTTGCAGCTGCCCTCATGACCTAATAAAGGCCTTGAACTTGGCCTCAGGGAAGGTGCTTCTGGGGCTGCCACCTCCTCGTCCCCTCTCACCCCATCATACCATGCCCACTCCTCTCGCCCCTCTCCCAACTCCATTGCCAACCTCGCATAAGCAGAGCCATTGGCTCCACTCCCTGCTCTGTGCTTAATTGGTGCCTTTGTTTCTAAAACTCAAAATATTTAACTGGACCGAGGACAGTCCCTATAGCTCCTGGACTTTGGCCTTGGCTGTGGCTGGAACAGAGGAGCTCTTGGTTGAAGGGATGGGCAGCGGTCCTTCTGGTCAGAGAGGAGGTCTTTCCTCATGACGCAGGCCTCCTGGTAGGCCTCTGGGGTACCAAGCCAGAGCTGGACCCAAACACTCAAGAGTTGGGAAATCCTGCCCACCCCCTGGCTGGTGGCTTCAAACACAGCCTCTGCTTCTGAGTGAGTGGTCTGGGCCTGGCCCAACCTGACCTCTCATCTGTAACAGTTGCTCGGAGCTTCAAAGGGAAGCCACAAGAGGAGGAAGCAGAGGCTGGAGGAGAGGAGAACGCCCCATAGCTTGACCCTGCCCCCACCCCAACACACACACACACCCAGGCTCCAGAGCACCTGCTTCTCTTTGAGGGACCAAGCTATTTCCAGAGATTTCCCCGTGTTTTCCAAAACACCGTGGAGACAACACCTTGCATCTGTGGGGTCTTTTATACTCTTTCCAAATCCTTAACTCTGAATTCATTATCTCTTTTAATCTCCCAATAAGCCAGGCAGGGATGATATGACCATCTCAGCGAGAGAGGCCCCCAGATCTTGTGCCATTGATTCAAGATACCACAGTAATTCAGTGATGGGATTTGGTCCGAATCCTCAAACTCCTGTTGGCCGCTCTGCCTAGCTTCCTCCTGTGATGTGTCAATGCTTGCTTGGTCGCCCTCTGGCACACACGTGGACACACACAGTGCATGTTTACAGCTGCCCCAGAGGCACAGGTGAGCGCTTTATTATTATGGACACCAGATAAGACACCTAGGCCCCGGTCTGTCTGTCCTTTAAATGTTATGCCTGCATCCAGGCATCCCCATGAACATACAGATGCCTTGGAACAATGCTGTCTCCTCCTTTAGTCCTCAGCTAGGCCTTAGAAAATTCTTGTCCCTGTGAGGAAGGGCCCTCCTCTCCAACTCCCTTCTCTCTCTCTGCCCTCACAGTCCCTTCTGAAGCCCAGCTCTCCTGGTCTGCAGTCCGGATGGATGACCAGCCTCCTAAGGGCCTCAGCTGTGCTCTCTCCAGTCCATTCCTTGAGCCACAGCCAGAACCAACTTCCTGAAACTCAAGTCTGGTTTTGTAACTTTCTGCCCCTCATCATGCTGGGAATGAAACAAGTGGTGAGGCCACGCTGTGGATTTTGAGAGCTGTAACACCCCATAATATCATCAGCCACACCAAATATATACTCTGTTTTAGGTGAAAAGCATGTTTGTCATACAAATAACAGTCTCAGGGCTAGCCCCTTGGACTCTCCCCTTGCAATGAGACTGTAGCCCCAAACGCCTTCTGTGTAGAAATCCTGCAACCTCCGTCCAGAGGCTCTCAAGGTCTTGCCTGGCTTACCAACTCAATCCACTTGGAGCCCACACACTGTCCTCTTTCATGCTCCTTCCTCCAGCTAGAACACCATCCTCCTCACCCTTCAACTATCCATTCCCTACTTGTCCTTCTAGATTGGGCTCAGGTTTGGCCGCTTTTTAGAAGCCTTTTTTTCCCCCAGCCCCTCCCCACTCTGGGCAAGATACTCAGATCTGTGTTCTGAGCACAGATCTCCTAGAATACTTAATGAAACTGTTTCAATCACTTGTTATCATTCTGTTCTACTAGACTGCAAGCTCCCTGAGGGCAGGATCCAAGTTTTATTACTTTTTGTGTCCAGGGTTCCCAGCACAGAACCTGACACAGTGGGCACTTATTAAATATTTATTAAGCAAGCGGGTAAGTGATTGCTTCTCCTCCCTAACCCAGACTGCTCTTGCTCCGGACTCCAAGGGATTTCCTGGAGGACAAGCCCAAACCCTCAGGTGTTCTGCCTCCATCCCTGACTGGTGGGTGAAATTCTTGTCCTGGTGACCCCAGGCTCACTGTTGCCCGCACTCTGTCACCGGTATGTAACTTCCCCCTAGCTGCAGCTGCTCCAGCAGGAATTACTGTATAATTGCTTCATTTCCAGGGGGTCCACACCCCTTTCCTGTGCTCCCCTCCTGTCCTCTCCCTGCTGGTGGAGGGGGAACCACAGGACTTGCTAGAATGCACTGGGAGGAAAGGGCTCTTTGCTAAATGGGCTTAGTGGATCGCTCTCACCTCACATCCACACCCTGGCACATCTCGCTGAGCCTGCAATTGTGCACACCAGGTACATACAGTGAGTCTTTGCAAAAGAAAGGAAGTCCAGAGCCAATCTGGCAACACTCGTCAAGAGACATTCATATCCTTTGAACCTAATAATTCCACTCATGGGAATTGCATCCAGAGAAATAACTCAAAAGAAGAAAAAGGCTACATGTACTGTTTATAGCTATGTTATTTGTAATAAGGAGAAAGTAAAAGCAAATGTCATGATCCAAAATAGAAAAATGATTGAATAATTATATTTGTAAAACTGGGTGTCATGAAGACATTTACAATGAAAATATGACTACATAGAACAAGAATACGGACCTGGAAATAATGGTAAGAGAAAAGATAGCGTACAGAGTTGTATATACACTGATTACAATTACGTAAGAATTATGTGTTTGGCTAAAACTAATAAAAATGTGGAAAACTGGAAGTAGTTACATTATGCAGGATTGTCTTTTTCTTCCAATTTAAAAAATAATAAAAGGGATATAATTGAGGATTTCAAGGAAGAAAAAAAAGGAAAGAAAACAGTTGTGTTAAGATGATGAATTTCAAATCTTAAAATATTTAAGATTACCTTAATTTTAACAAACTAATATCTTAAAACAAAGTGACTAGAAACTAAAGAAAATATCCTGAACAAAGTCCTAGGGTTTTTTAGAAAAAAAATTTTATTGGTGTGGTCTTATCATTGTTTTGTTGTATTTTTGGGACAGGGTCTTATGCTGTCACCCAGGCTGGAGTGCAGTGGTATGATCACCACTCATTGCAGCCTCCATCTCCCAGTCTCAAGCAATCCTCCTGCCTCAGCCTCCTGAGTAACTGGAACTACGGGTGCGCCTCCATGCACTGGTATTATTTATTTATGTATTTATTCATTCATTTATTTATTTATTTTAGAGATTAGTTCTCACTGTGTTGCCCAAGCTGGTCTTGAACTCCTGAGCTCAAGTGATCCTCCTGCCTCAGCCTCCCAAATAGCTGGGACTACAGGTGCACCACTATGCACTGCTAAATTTTTTTTTTTTTTTTTTTTTTTTTGTAGCAATGAGGTCTCACTATGTTGTCTAGGCTGGTCTTGAACTTCTGGGCTCAAGTAGTCCACCCTGCCTCAGCCTCCAAAGTGCTGGGATTATAGGTGTGAATCACTGAACCCACCCCCTTGTTTTGAAAATAAGAACATGCCTCGTGTTTCCAATGCATGGCTGTGGGTTATAAATTATTTGCTGTGGAACCCGCAGCAAAAGACATGTGCCTAATGGACGAGTAATTCTGTTGGACTTAAAGACATGTGCCTAATGGACAAGTAATTCTGCTGCCTCTACCCCTTTCTCTCTCTCTCTTTTTTTTTTTTTTGAAATGGAGTTTCACTCTTGTTGCCCAGGCTAGAGTTCAATGATGTGATCTTGTTCACTGCAACCTCCACCTCCCAGGTTCAAGTGATCCTCCTGTCTCAGCCTCCCAAGTAGCTGGGAATACAGGCATGCGCCACTACGCCCAGCTAACTTTTGTATTTTTAGTAGAGACGGAGTTTCACCACGTTGGTCAGGCTGGTCTCAAACTCCTGACCTCAGGTGATCTGCCCTCCTTGGCCTCCCAAAGTGCTGGGATTACAGGTGTGAGCCACCGCGCCCAGCCTCTACCCACTTCTCTACCTGGTTACCACTACCCTAGCTTTTGGGTTATGCCCCGGAAATTCTGAGGATCCTGTTTCTCCTGAGGCCTCCATTCCCTGAGCTTGAGAAAGAGCTCTATAGGAAAGAGAGTCACACAAAGGAGAGTCCTAGGGAGGACGCCTGGCCAGGATTAGAAACTCAAACATCAGGACAAATAGCTAATGCATGCGGGGCTTAAAACCTAGATGACGGGTTGATAGATGCAGCAAACCCCCATGGCACACATATACCTGTGTAACAAACCTGCACACATGTATCCCAGAACTCAAAGTATATAAAAAGAAAAAGAAAGAAACTCTAAGTCACATACAAAATCGAGTCTACATGTTCTTCTTCTTTTTTTTTTAAAGTGTTAGTCATGGTCAGCTACAACTCCCAAGTCCTCTTTCCCTGTGCTTAGTCTTCCTGGCGTTCCTCAAATGTGAGGGCCGTCCCGAGCTGTCCTTGGTGTGCTTCTCTCCTCATAGTGCTGCCACCCAGGCCTGTGGGACCACTGCTGCGCCGATGACCACCCAGCTACGCCTCGGCCCAACGCCCTCCAAACTCCACGGCTGAATTTTCAACGTGATGTCCTGCCAATGCCTCAACCAAAACTCAGCCTCTTCCGCACTCCCAATGAGTAATATTCTCCATGTTCCTAGATGGAAAACGCAGTCATTCTGATCGCTTTCTCTCTAACCCCCGCCCCTGTGACAGCCTCCAACGAAATACCGAATCTGCACCGTGGATTCTTCCCGCACTTTGTTTCGCAGCTTCATTGCCTTTCCATTCTCAAGGCCACCTCTCACCGGCGCCCTGGCCTCTCAACTGGTATTTTAGCCTCTAGATTAATTAAGGGCCCTCCAGCGCTCCTTGCACCCTGGGAACCCCGCTCTGCAAGGACCTTCATTACGGGCTGAAGGAAGCAGGCAGCATCGATGCTGTCCCCCCCAGTGTAGGCACCATCTCACTGCATTCGGTCCTTCCAGTTGTGTCTACCTTCCTCTCCCCACCCACTGTGTGCACACATGTGCACCCACACCCACACATTTGGGTTGAGAGGTCATCCACCCTAGTCACTCAGGACACTCACAGTTTCTCGGTGGACATCCTTCATTTCTTCTCCTCATCACACTAGCTTCTCACCACCATCCCCTTCTTTGCCCCTTCATTATTACCACCTGTTTAAAAAATTTTTCCTAGTTTTTGGTGGCCACTCTGATGTTACCCTCTCCCAAGAAGCCTTCTTCAATTGCACGAGTTGAGAATGTTCCTTCTCTGTGAAATCCCCAGCCTCGTGGCCTTGTTGCTTATATAACACTTTAGCATATCCTGTGCCCTGCTTTATCTGGGGACACATCGTATCTCTTGGCACCACCACTACTGACCCTTCAGCATATTGAGATGCTGTCTTTATATTTTACGCCCTCCAGGAATCCAGACAGCAGCTCTCATACAGTAGGCCCAATAAATATTTGTGGCACAAATATTCCAAGCCAGGTCTGTCCTATGCTGGTGCATGAAATTTTCCTAAAGCTAAGCAGAGGATTTTACATTCATCCCTGTTGGTTTTGGCCCAGTATCCCATCCTATATAAATCATTTTGAACTTGAATATGTCACGTAGCATATTAACTATCCCAGCTGTGGGTCATCTGGATTCTTTCTATTTTTCATCCAAGTCATTAACAAAAATGTTTAACAATCAGGGCCAAGGATAGAGCCCTGTGGCCTGCCACTGGAGACTTTCTTCAGGAAAGACCTGGGATCCTTAATCAAAATACTTTGGACAAGGTAGTTCAACCCGCACTGAATGCACCTTGCCAAAAATCCTTTGTAATACAACTAACGTGACCACGTGAGAAATCCGAATACCCTTGTTGGCACAGGAAAGCACTCAACTCCTTAAGCCCAGTCAGAAAGGTCAGGACTGATGTCAGCTTAGACAGGGAGAGGGGCTCTGGTTTGAATGCTTAGCCTCTTACTGTCTGTCCCGGCAGCTGTTTTAGCAGTCTCCAAATCCCACCCTGTTCAGTTCCCTAGCAGGGGCCTCCCCACAGAGGTGTGAAAGGTAAGGAATTGTCAGGGTACAGGTAACCCAGGTATGTGAGGGAGGAAGTGAAAGGGAAGCTCTACTCCACACTGCTCTCCTTCCCATTTCCTACCTCCTCGTTTCACTGATCTACCAGGGTGCACACACAAAATACACTTGCCATCTGCTCTCCTTCCCTCCCTTTCTTTGAAATGTCTTCCTTCCTCCCTTCCTTCCCTCCCTCCCTCCCTCTTTCTTTTCTTTTCTTTCTTTCTTTCTTTTTCGGAGTGTCACTCTTGTCGCCCAGGCTGGACTGCAATGGCACAATCTCAGCTCACTGCATCCTCTGCCTTCAGGGTTCAAGTGATTCCCCTGCCTCAGCCTCCCAAGTAGGTGGGATTACAGGCGCACGCCACCACAACCAACTAATTTTGTATTTTTAGTAGAGACACGGTTTCTCCATGTTGGTCAGGCTGGTCTGAGCTCAGGTGATCCACTGGCCTCAGCCTCCCAAAGAGCTGGGATTACAGGTGTGAGCCACCGCACTTGGCCGAAATGTATATCTTGAGCCAAGGAGACTCCCTTCCTCTTGCAGGTCTTGGCTGCCCCTGAGCCTGACCCTTGGATTTGCCATTGTATGCCCAAGGCTCCCCTAGTCTCCCAGGTTCTAGTCTGGATTTACGTAGGAGACCCAGCCTCCTACAGAAGTCCAGAGAGCTTTGCCAGCAGAGTTTTACATGCAGGATGCAGTAACCACCCATCTCTCAAACTCTCAGGCTGGAGGAGAACCTCAGATGTCTTCTTGTCCATCCCGTGTCCCAGTCAGAGCTGCACCAAAAGCACAGGAGGCGGTTCTGTTCTAAATGATAATAAAAGCCTCCTTCCCTAATCAATAAACAGTTACATCACACCTAGTGTGTGCCAGGCCCTAAGCACTTTATGCAACCATTACACATCATTAACTCATTTATACCTCATAACAACCCATCAGGTAGGTGCTATCATTATTTCCATTTTACACATGGAAAAACCAAGGCACGGAGAGGTCATAAGCTAGTAAAAGGCAAAATCAAAACTCAAACCCAGCCATATGGCTCTCCGTGCTCCTAACCCTAAGTCATTGCACTGCCTCCCCATGTGGCATATGAAGCCTGCATTCCTGCATCTACTCACAGGGTGCCATGAACATACATTATGCTCATCATAGGATGTTGGGACCTATGATGGGGATTAGCAGAGCTTACAGTTTAGCTGAGGAGACAGGGGTAAGTACTTTGAAAAGAAAGCGTGGTAGGAGTGTAAAGTATTTTCCCTATTACCGTTGCACAGCTCAGAACCTCTTTTATGCTATAAAAATCCTCTTTGTCCTATATCAGAAAGGTTCATTTTGCTCATATTCACCAGTGTCACTCTTTGCCTACCCTTCGCCACCTTCCACTAGGCACAGAGGGCACCAGTGCTTTCTTAAAGACACACTCAAGTTGTGAAAATTTTTTACAGTATCACTTTAATAAATACTAATAATATCACCACCACGCATTTGTGAAATAATTGAACGTTTCAAGGTACTTTCATAAGATATTTATTACACACATAATCTTACTTCCTTTTCAAAATAGACCTAGAAGGTAGGTAAAGCAGGTACCAGTTTTACAGAGTGGGGAACTGACCCTGAACCTAAAACCCAGGATTGATAGTCTTTCTCTGCACAGCATTCCCCTTGTCTATTACAGATTCAATAATCAGGCAAAGAAAGCCTTCAGGGAACACAGGGCAGTCTGTTGCTACCATTTTTTTCAAATTCTACTGCCTAATTCCAATGTTACTTGCAGGCTGACTTTCACTAACACCTTCCTTAGGGACGAAAGGCAGGGCTTATGTACAAGGCTTATGGGAAAGAATGGTGATTTTAAGTGTTACGTAACTATATGTAGAAAAAAGGCATAGATTCCCTTTCACCAAGGGGGAGCACATTCCAGTCAAAAGGTGTGTGGAGAATTCCATGCTGTTCACATAGCAACAAAGACTTCCACCTCCCAGGAGCCACCTGGGCTGTAAGCTGCAATGCCTGATGGCATGGTCCACGGAACTGGCTGTCCCAGGACTAAGAGGCTTGAGAAACAGTCTAAACAGATCCCCTTAAGAGCCCAGGTTTGTATTTCTCTGATATATTTTCCTGCATGTCTGCACCTCCAGCTTCTCCTTCAAATCTTCCTGCCTCTCTTAACCACCCCCAAAGCACGAAGAACAGTTGACATCATTGGAAACATTATTTGTGCTTGTGAAGCAGTTTTCATTTCAATCTGCAAGTACATCTCCAACCACAAAAGCTGTGTAAGACTCAAGTGAATGAGCCCTGAGTGGTGCAGGTAAACGCTTTCTCCCTGGGTCTTGCCCCGCTTGTCAGCCTGAAAGACACAGTCTTACTTCCAGACATAGCTCAAAGAGCCTCTGCTCTGTGAAGGCGTCTAAGACTCCACCAGGCTACTAACAACATTCGTGAAGTCCTTCTAGCTCTCATCATTTGGAGGCCATGGGAGGATGGTCCTTCCTGCCCCTGTGGTTAAGTACAGCCATGTGGACAGTTATGAACCTTCTAAGAGAGAGCATTTAATGGCCCATGCAAGTCCTCCAGAACTTTCCTTCCTTCTGCCATGACAACCAGCAAAGGGGTAGCTGTTCCCACTGCTTAGGTCTCAGAGGGAGGACAAACAATGACCCGGAGCAGAGCCCCCAGCCAACCCTCAATGGACTTGTAACATGGGTGAAAAGTAAACCTTTGCATTTTCAGCCATGAAGACTGTGGCATTGTTACAGCAACATTGGCCTGTCTTGTTACTTATGCAGCAGGACTGTTTACTCACTGCCTTTTCAGAACCAATCACACTGTTTTATAATTATTTCTTTCATTTCTGTCCCCTCTTTACCTTCAAACTGTAATGGATCTTGAGGGCAAGGATTGTGTCTTATTAATTCACATTTAGTAGCTGCTTGGTACATATCTTTCTGTTTTTGTTTTTGTTTTGTTTGTTTGAGTTGGAATCTTGCTCAGTTGCCCAGGCTGGAGTGCAGTGGTGCAATCTCGGCTCACTGCAACCTCTGCCTCCTGGGTTCAAGCGAGTCTTCTGCCTCAGCCTCCTGAGTAGCTAGGACTACAGGAGCATGCCACCACACCTGGCTAATTTTTGTATTTGTAGTAGACACGGGGTTTCACCATATTGGCCAGGCTGGTCTCAAACTCCTGACCTTGTGATCCACCCGCCTTGGCCTCCCAAAGTGCTGGGATTACAGGCATGAGCCACTGCACCCAGCCTAGTACATGTCTTTAAATAAATGAATGAAGGGATGAATGAAAGAATATGATATTTGAGAACAGGATTTTATAATCTTGCTAGGTATGGTCCTTTACAATGGTGGTGGTGATCCTAGATAATCTTGAGTGGCTCTTCCCAGGCTGCTTACACCATAGTCATCTCCCTGAAAAGGGACCAGATGAGTGGGAGTGATCCTCATGGCTTCATGGAAATGCTCCATAGTATCCTGGAGACAGACTTCCCGTCCCAACTGCAGCTCTCTGAACAGAGAATTATAGCTGAGACCCAGGCCACTAGGGGTATGGATGACAGAGGTGTGTATCGGGCTACCTAAAAGGTAGGAAATTAGTCACACAACAGGTGTCAGTGAATATTCAATGGTAATTTGCACCTAAGGTACTAGTAGGGGCTGTTGGGGGTGGTCATAATATAGCTTAACACTAACCCAGGATTCACCCCAACAATCCCCAAGTCCTTTACCTCTACATAGATAGCATGTTGCCTGCTATAGTAGGGTGAATGGTGACCCCCTAAAAGATATGATCACTTCCTGGATAGTCACGGTGGCTCACGCCTGTAATCCCAACACTTTGGGAGGCTGTGGTGGAAGGATCACTTGAGCCCAGGAGTTCAAGACCAGCCTGGGCAACATAGGGAGACCTTGTCTCTACTAAAAATATAAAAATAAGCTGAATGTGGTGGTGCACGCCTATAGTCCCAGCTACTCAGGAGGATGAGGTGAGAGGATCACTTAAGCCCTGGAAGACTGAAGCTGCAGTGAGCCATGATTGTGCCACTGCACTCCAGCCTGGGCGACAGAGCAAGACCCTGACTTGGGAAAAAATAAACAAACAAACACAAGACATGATGATTTCCTAATCCCTGGAACCTGTGAATGTTACCTTATGTAGAAAAAGTCTTAGCAGAGGTAGTTATCAATTTTGAGATGAAGAGATCATCCTGGATTATGAACGTAGGTCCTAATCCAATGACACAGGTCTTTATGAGAGGCACACAGAGGAGAAGGTACAGCAAAGATGAGACGAAGACTGCAGTGACGTGGCCACTAGTCAAGGAAGCTGGTAACCACCAGGAACCAAAAGAAACATGTTATGGAGCCGCCCCTCGAGCCTTAGTAGGGAATGAGGTCCTCCTGATACCCTGCTTTTAGACATCTGGCCCCGAGAACCATGAAAAAAAGACGTTGCTGGTGGTTTGAGCCACCCGGTTTGTGGTAATCTGTTAGGGCAGCCCTCGCAAACTCACACATCTGCCAGCTCCACTGGCTTCGGATTCTCCATCTGGGCAGCACCTCTGTACTCTACAGCAGCCTGCAGCACCAGGCGTCTCTCTGAGTCTCCCATTCGTTTCCCCAAGGAAAATAAAGATTTGGAATCATCCTTGTTCTTCTCTGCAGTACTTAAATTCAGGTCTTTGTGAGGAGATTCAGGCATGACTGGACAACCAGTCATGGGGCCAAGGGTCTCCCCCAGAAAGACCCCTCAAGGGCGTCGGAGAAAGGAAGCCTAGTAGAACAAGGCATACAACTGTGGCGGGGGTGGCTGGGCCCTCCTAGCCTCAGCTCTGGGTCTCTTGGCATTTGTTAAAACAATGAGAATAAAAACAGCTCTTCTCCCTACCAACCCTATCCCCACAGATAGTGGTGCTTGCTAGGGAAGACCTAGAGAGCTGAGCACCACTGTGTGGAGGACTCAGAGAGCCAAGAAGGCAATACACAGAAATGAGAAGCCAAAAAAGTCATCGTGAGTCCATTTAAACATGCAGATCAAAAGCGCCCTGCTGTGCTGGGAGTCAGAGGACCTTGTTTAACTCTGACTTCGTTACTAACTGACTTTAAGTACGACCACCGGTAAATCACGTATGTTCATTTTCCTCATCTTTAAAATGAAAAGGATGAAGAAATTGCTAAGGCTCTTTCTTGCTTTCAAAACTCCAAAGTCCTAAAAATGAATGTGGAAAAATCTTCCTGTTTTGCCTTAGGTGTGGGCACCAGTTTCACCCAGAGACACAACTAGAGCCTTTCAGAAGTCTTTTAGCTGTGCAGAGGAGGGCTCAGAGTAAATCCATGTCAGGCCTTACAAGTGCCAAACCTTGAGCTGGCTGGCCTCCACCGTGGCCTGGCCTGAGCTAGAGGAAGACTGGCCAGGCTGAGGGGCATGTGGTCTCCCTGAGAGCCCACGTAGGTTCTCCAGAGCAAAAGGAAGAACAGGGGCCACAGGATCCCATCAGATAGGGTAGGTTCAAATGTTAGAAGGTTGGTAATTACCTTCTAGACCCTGGGCACATTAGTTAAGCATTTCAAAGCCTCAGCATCCTTTCCTAGAAGACTGACATAATACGACTTTGTGAAGATTAAAAAAGATAAATTTGTGCACAGCATCTATATATAGTAGGCGTTCAACAAGTGGTAGTAATTACCATGACAACAGGCAGTAGGTCTCTCCCACACTGACATTGGTGTGACTGCTCAGGAATGAATTTCCCATTATTCACCCGAACATATCTCTAGAGCATGACAAGCCAGAAACCTGAGGCCTGGGAATGTGCTTCAGAGACGGAGGTCGGGGTGGGCGGCCCAGCAGGGTGGGAAAAGTATACATGTAGCTCACGCGTTGGGAATGAACTATTGAAGGCAGAGGTTCTAGCGAGGAGGCTCAGAGGAGGCCCAAAGCCTGCTGTGGCACATTGTGAGATGCAGATTCTCAGTGACCTGTGGCGTGGGTGGCTGGATTGTACAGCGGCAGCCACAAGGCTCAGCGGTGCTGCTCACTTGGGCTTGGGCTGATGCATGTGGTTGGCTGCTGCTCCACAGTCCACCCTGGTGCATCCCTTGGCTGCCTCTGGGCAAACAGGAGAAACCCTGGATTTACAGGAATGTACCAAATGTGTGGCCACAGTGGAAGGAATGAGCAGGACTGTAGATGGAGGTGTAAGTGGGAACAGAGGGGTGTGTTCTGTTCCTAGAGCCTTCTTTCTGTTAATGAAGGTAAGAGGACTTGGGTAGCTTTTGATGAGCTTGACCAAAGGCATTCCTTTGGGACCTGGAGCCTATTTCAAATCAATTTCTCTAGCAGGAGGCTTTGGGGGCAGGTTCCAGGCCGGCACGTGCTTGCCATTAGATTGAAGTCTCCTGTGTGTTCTGCACCCCAGGGCTGCCAGGAGATGGGTGAAGAGCAGTACTTGTGGAGGAATCCCCAGCACAAGAAGCCAGTTTTCTCTACCTCCTATTAGAGGAGGCTTTGAACACCCACGTACCTTAGAACTTATCAAGATACTATCTTGCATGTTTTTATGTCATGTCATTGGCGTATATCTTGTTTCCCCAAATAGAAGAGAGCTCCTTTTAGGGCAGAAACTGTGACTTACATTTCCTGTACTCCCCATCTAGTCCTCAAATATCTTTATCTTGCTCTATCCTCCAGGAACGAACTACTTATCGTTCTCCATGCACTCCATGCTGTTTCTTGCACCAGTAGCTTTGCTCTTGTCACTCTCTCTGATGGAATACTCCTCCCAATTTTCTGCCCTTCGTTAACTCTTACTTACCCCTCAAGATTCAACTCAGAAATTATTTTCTCCCTGAGCCCAGGCTGATGTCCCTCCTCTGTACATGGAAGCGCTCACCCCTGCTCTGCAATAATCTGTTTAGGTGTTTGTCTCCCCTCTTAGACTGCAAGCTCTTCAAGGGCCAGCAAACTGATAGATACGTTTCACTTTAGATCCCCAGTGCCTGGCTGGCAGTAAGGGCTCAGTGTGTGCTTATTGAATCTAACTAAAAAGCTAGCGCATGGGCCGGGCGCCGTGGCTCACACCTGTAATCCCAGCGCTTTGGGAGGCTGAGGTGGGTGGATTACCTGACATCAAGAATTCAAGACCAACCTGACCAATATCATGAAATCTCGTTTGTACTCAAAATACAAAATTAGCCAGGCATGGTGGTGCATTCCTGTAATTCCAGCTACTTGGGAGGCTGAGGCAGGAGAATCGCCTGAACCCGGGAGGCGGAGGTTGCAGTGAGCCCAGATCACACCACTGCACTCCAGCCTGGGCAACAAAAGCAAAACTACGTCTCAGAAAAAAAAGAAGAAGAGGCGAGTGCATGCAGTGAATCATTACCAATTAATTATACAAAATAAGCCTGGGAAAGAGGAGTGATTGCTACCCCAAGGCCAGGAGGATGGCCCTGACGTGGTACAAACAGTTTCAAAACAAAGGGCTGGAGACATCTGTGATGCTAACCCTAATTTGGCTGTGGATAATGTCTGCTCCAATGTCCAGAATTTCTCAGTGCCCCCATCTGACAGATCCAGCTGGAAGGCTCCTAATACTATTCATCAAGGATGGGCTCTAATGGCATCTCAAAGGGGTCTCTTACAGAGGTAAGGGCCCTGCACCTCTCTTAGGGAGTCACTGGGACTTGGAATTGCACCGGCTGGAGGCCCTTCCCCTGGAAGAGGATTTGATCCATCCAAATAAATGGCTCTACAGGGTGAGCCTCATGGACTTAGCCATCTGTTTCCGTAATTCCCAGGAGGTAAGTACTCAGGAAGCCCCAAAGGAGAAAAATGGGAGACTCACTGCCCAGAAGACCAAAGAACCAGGACAGTGTTCCCTCGGGTCTGGCGCTGGTGATGAGCTCCCACAGACTCCGGGGGCAATCCTGTTGATAGTGGCAACTCAGCGTTCATCCTGTGTCTGAGGCGTCACAGAAACTTTGATACTACGAGAACTATCTCTCTGTCTTACCGCTGAAGGCTTGGGCTGAACTACTCCCCAGATAACATAAAAAATGCAAGCTGTTGGCTTTCCGAAAGTCCAATAGTGCCTACATCCTCAGGACTCCTCCTGGTAAGTTGGTTTATCCCCTTATCATATGGCAGAGGGCAGTTAAAGATTGTTTTATTTCACCCGGAGCGCTGAGATTTTTAGATTCTAGTGAGTTGAGTAGGAGTGGTCAGGCTGGCTCCACAGACTTAAATATTATTACTGGAGGAAAGTGGAGCTGCCTTCAGATTTCTCTGGAACCAAAATGCTTTCTCTTGCGGCCCTGATAAGATTACGGGGCTGCTGAGCCGCCAGTGTTCAGATTTCCCACGGAACCGCGCGCGCCAAGCTCTGGCTCGCAGTGCTGTGAGGAGCCACGCTGTGGATCAGGCTCTGAAACCCGACTCCTTTCCAGGAATGCACGCTCACCCCCTCCTGCGATAGGGCCTGGGCTGGGCCCTTAGAATCTCACTCCCCAAATTCTCCCTGTCGTCACAGTCCAACAAACGGAAGATGTCTGCTAAGTGGGAGCCAGTGTGACGGTGAGGGTCCCGCAGAGCACGTGGGAGCCAGAGAGGAATGTAGGGTATTTGGGCATGCCGCAAGTCCACCCAGCCAAACTCTAGCTTCAGAGGCTGTGCAATTCCTAATTACGGCCCATCAGCTCCAACCAGCAGCCAACATATGGCTCAGTGAGAGGGGTGGGTGGGTCAAAAAACACTGAGGGCTGTGGGTGTTTCTCCTAGTGTTTCATGGTGAAATATCAAAATAATCTTTTTAAGGCTTGGATTCATTACATGTTTCTTTTCTATCTCCTAGCCCCATAATTTTTAAAAATATGGTAGAAAATATTTTCTGAAGTAAAAAGATACGGACGAAAAAGTAGGTTACAAAATGAACACATTATATACACCAGTATGTACACACACACACACACACACACAAACACACACACACACACACACACACACAGTCAATATAGTAATACTGACAGTCTGAGAATGAAAAGACATGAGAGCCCCATAATTTCTAAGTAACATTAAAAATACAAGATCTGGTATGTAATAAGTGCCCAGTAAATACTGAATAAGGCCCTGAGTGACAAGTAATATGTGGGAAAGATTTGGAGTTACCCCAGAGAAAAGGATTATTTATTGACTCCACCTAAGTTAGAAATTCATGATTTTCTCAGTGGCATGGTGTGCTTCCTATTTAGTTGAACAAACAAAGGATTTAGTCAGTGAAAAACTTTTCTCAAGCACCCTCGGGCTATTGGCAGTGCACACAAGTTATATTTCAGCGACTAAGAATATTAATTTAAATGTGATATCCTACGTCTCCAGCTCCTTCTTTACTACACACCTCTGTCCTCTGGGTTCCTATCCAAATAACATCACCTATTATCTCTTCTGGAGGAGAATCACATTTGTTTCACAGCAGGTTTGTATTTCTTAGGGAGTGGTGGACATTCTGCTTACAACAATCAAAATCAACATATCTAAACCCTGCTTGTTAAAAACAAAAACAAAAAACTGATCTTTCTACTCTCTTCAATATTTGCTCATGCAACAAGCCTTTCTTGGTGCCCATTCGGCCCTATATATATAAGACGTGGCCCCTGCCCTCAAG
Organism: Alouatta palliata; assembly: GCA_004027835.1. Classification (NCBI taxonomy): domain Eukaryota; kingdom Metazoa; phylum Chordata; class Mammalia; order Primates; family Atelidae; genus Alouatta; species Alouatta palliata. The sequence goes on from PVKV010006049.1 coordinate 101,947, forward strand.
GAGCCTTCCAGGGTGACAGTCACCGAGGCTGACAGTTCCAGTTCTGCTTGGTGCTCTAACAGTGGCTTGAACAAAGTGCTCTGAGAGTGCTGTAGAGTCTGTGGGCATCACAGAAGGCTTCCAGAGGTGGAGACGTTTAAGCTGCAGACTGAGAGAGGAAGGAGTTCCCTATTTCTGCTAATCATTTATCAAGAAATCAAGCAAACTTTTATGGAGAAATTATATGACTATATGCCAGGCACTGCGCTCATTCTGGAGACTCAAAGACCAATGAGACAATTCCTGCCTGCAAAAGGCTTCATATAGAGCTATAAAAGTTGGTACTGCCCTTCTCTCTGGCATCATGGAGAACTTTACACTTCTGGGTACCTTGGTGATTTCTGACTTCCCTTCTAGCACGTGGTCTTTACTCTTTTCAACCTTCTCCATTCTTATTGTATCCTGAAGTCAGAATATACCTGGACTCGAAAAGATGCTTTCTAACCTGGTTTCCTTGCTCACTCCATGAACTGGCATTTTTGCTGTATCATCCCTGCTACATCACCGCTGCCAGCTGCCTCAACACCTCTCAGAGTTTCCTACTGTCCATGGGGCAGAATCCACATTCTGGCCTTCAAGGGTTGTAGATGGCCTCCGCATGAATTGGAAAAAGCCACCCATTTGAGGCTCAACTAGGCAAGGAGATTTTGCATGAACAAAAAGTAACCTTTTCCTCCAGGTGACTTGGATTTCAGCTCCCACTCACTCACTTAGCTGGGCATCTACTATACTCAGTGGCCTTGGATTTATCTTATTACTTTCATTTTTTTTTTTTTTTTTGTTACTGCTTTCCTACCTTCCTTCCCAGCCAGCTGCACAAAGCTGGCATGTTCTCCCCGTGCCCATTCCTTGTACCTTCTCCCTCTCACCAACATCTTTCTTCCAAGGCTTCTTTTGAATCTAACTCGTCTGAACTCCTGCAGAACTCATGATCTGCAGTAGTATTCAACCGGCACTTTATGCATTTGAAAATGATGTATATGACAGGATATAGTCGGTCTCATTCCCTTTATTGGACTGCGAGCTTTTAAAAAGCAGGGATCAGATGGCATCTATACCTTGTTTATCCCAGAGGGCTTTATGAGGGCTGAAGTAATGATTGATGTTGTTGATAACGGTAATGGTGACTTTAAAAAAAGATCTCTCAAAGACTTGGGATAGGTACGTGAGAGTTAGCAAATGAACATTGAGTAAGCCTCTGGTTTGGATTCCTCATACTGAGAAGTCATATAACTTAGTTTCTTCCCAGATACAGTAGCTCTTTCATGTCTCAAAAGTGAGTTTCGTCTCTCGAAAGACGGTTTTACTTTGAGATTTTCAGAAACCCCCAAATCTTACTCCTGCATATCACGTTCCACCACGAACAGTTTACTTCCTGGCTAGGAATGGTCACTTCCCTGGCCCCTTGGTTTCCTCTTCACTTTCTTCACTGGCAATTGCAGGTGTTCCCCCCTGCCCCTCGGCATTATGACAAAGAAACTTCAAAAGCAGCCACTGCCCAACCAGCAGATTGATGTCCTGCAATAGATACAGGGTGATTTGTGAGGCTTCTGGCTGGCTGAGCCATTCCCTCCCTGTGTCCCTTCCCTAAACCTAGACCGAGGGTGATTTTGGTATCTTGGTAGAATCCTGCGTAAGTTACTACATATCTCTATAAGGAAGGGCCTTCTCTTTTTCTGCAATCCCCTCCACCCGCTAAGCCACACAGGAAGTTGCTCAGCTGATAGTTTCAGGGCCTCCGCCATACACTGTTCCTTCCTGAACCGAGGCGGGAGAAAGTGTCTCTGTGGAAGGAGACCCTCCTTGTTTTCCCAGAACAAAGTTCACACTTGCCTTTGGCCCTCCAGCAGCAACCTGCTTTAAGTCTAAGAGCTGCTTTCCTCTTATCTCCAGTCCATTTCTTCAAGAGGTCAGACGGGTCATACATCATAGTGAACCTGCAGCCTGGGGCCTAACGCACCTTGGGCTCTTCCAGAAGAGGGAAGCCACTTCTAAAACAATTTCTTAAGGAGCCTTCACCCAACCCAAGAAGCTGGGCGTTGCCTGGGCCATTTCCCTCCTCTGCCTTGAAGCAGTGGCCAGCTAAGAGAGAACCCTGTTGCTTCATGCTTGTGTGATCTTTGGGTAGATGTGTGCACACCACCTGCTGAGCTTCGCTGTGTGCAAGCCTCACCCCCAGCCCTAATCTGCCCGAGGTTCCTGGCCTTGCAAATGTTTCTATGAAGGGACCATCTTAGCCTCCAGTGGCTCTTGCACTCTATAAAGTCTCCTTGAAGGTGATTCCCTGTTCCTTGAAGACAACTGGTTGGGCTGGATACCTGAATACACCTTAGTGACTTCTCTAAAGGACAAACTTATTGCCCCCTTAGAGAAGTCGTGAAGCTTTGCAGCCAAGCACAGAGTCTAGCTTAGCAAAGACAAGCAGGGCCAAGCGTAGTGGCTTATGCCTGCAAATCCAGCAATTTGGGAGGTCAAGGTGGAGGATCACTTGAGCCCAGGAGTTCAAGACTAGCATGGGCAATATAGTGAGAACCTGTCTCTACAAAAAATTTAAAGACTAGCCAGGCACGGTGCTACACACCTGTAGTCCCAGCCACTGGGAGGCTGAGGTGGGAGGATCCTTTGAGCCTGGAAGGCAGAGGTTGCAGTGAGCTGAGATTGTGCCACTGCACTCCAGCCTGGGTAACAGAATAAGACCCTGTCTCGAAAGAAAAGAAAAGAAAGAGGACAGAAGGAAGGAAGGAAGGAGGGAGGGAGAGAGGGAGGGAAGGAAAGAAGGAAAGAAGGAAGGAAGGAAGGAAGGAAGGACAACCCAGGGCCCAGGCACAGAGCCTGGAGTGGGGAAGAGATAGTGGAGTTCACTGTGAATCTTGATTGCACTAACTACAGTCTAGTGAGCAACAAAGGTTTCCTTTTGAATATGAGTGGGACTCACCTTTAAAACTATATAACACTTGCACCTTCTCAAAAGCCCCAGGTCAAACTAAGATTGACTTAGGGCTACATAGGTCTCAGTTTCAAGAAGGAAACATATGGAAGCCTCAAGATGTGCAGAACAGAGGAATATGGGGAATACGCCCAACTACTCCTCTGCTGAGGTTGGGACAGAACAGGAAAGTCCCCAGACCTCCTCTCAGCAGGCAGAGAAGTGCCAGGCCCCACTCTGGCACAGCCTGCAGATGTGGCCAGGATACCTCCATACACACAGCTTCAGAGGCAGGGGTGTCCAAGGGAGTCTTAAGTTGTATCAGAAATAAGGTCATTCGAATGACCAGTGAGGGGAGCTTTTCAGAAAGTTATGGAAGAAGATGTGACAGACACAGGAAAGACTTCAGAAGCAACAGGCCAGCTGGACTCTAAAATGCCACTCCCCAAGCGAAAAGGGAAGCCCACAGACCCACGAAGATGTGCTGGCCTCGTGCTGCCAGCTGTTTCTCTTTCACTACCCATCTCCCGATGCAAGGGCTTCTGCCTTCTTGCAGAGTTTTTGCTGGCACATTTACCCATTTACAAACCTTGGCGGCACCTAACTTTTGTTTTTTTAAGCATTTACGTTCCTAACCAAAATACCCGGACCTCTGGGAAAGCCCCTCTCCTCTCCCTCTGAGGTCTTTCTTTGCCGACCCCTGCCTGCCCACCCGCGTCTCCTAGGTAGATCCTCCGGAGTTGACCAAGGAGGCGTCGGAGGAGCAGGCATTTGCCCTTTTAGTTGGCAGCAGCGGTGAGCCGCGTGCTCCACGCTCAGAGTAGGGGCACCGGCCGGGGAAGGGGCGCCCGGGACCCCGCTCGCCGCCCAGCCCCGCGCCCCACGCCGGGGTCCTTTACCTCCATGTCCTTCAGGTGCCGACTCTGCTGCGGACGCGCCCGCTCGCTCGCGCCGGAGCTCGCGATCCCCGCTGTCCTCTCGGCTCCCGGCCGGGGCCAGGTTTGGGCTGCGGCGGGCACAGGGCGAGTGGGCGGCGGCGCGCGCCCGGCTGCGCTCGGCTGCGGGACTGCCCCGGCCGCGGGGGCCCTGCGCGAGGAACGAGGAAGGAGGAGGAGGAGGGAGGGAGGGAGGGAGGAGAGGGGAGGGTGGGGAGCGGGGAGGGAGGCCGACGATCAGGGTTTAAATTTAGACGCAAATCTAAACAGATACTGTCCCTCCCGGGGCAGGACTCAAGAGCAGGAGCCACGACTCCATGTGCCCAAACATGGGGATGGGCAGCCGCCGGGCCCCTCTTTCTCGCGAAGTTTCTCAGGACTCTGGGCTTCGCCACGGTCTCAGTCCTTCTCAACCTTTCGCTCCCTTAATGGGTCTTCTTTTATTTCCCCTCCCCTCCAAGAATTAGAGTGGTCCTTTAATTCTTTTTATTTCCCCTCTTTTCGATTTCCTTCTTCTGTGTCCATCCTTCCTGCTTTCCTTCTTCCGCTCCCTCTTTTTAAAATTGCATTACTGTCATACCTGGTTCCCCTGCAGTTCTTGGGTGGAGTTCGAGGACCCTCCCTGGTGGAAAGCGTCAGTGTTCTCCCAAAAGAGGAGCCCTTCAGACAGAGGCTTCAGCGCTCAGCCTGGTGCCGACCGGGACCACCTTTCCCTTCGCACCTGTTTTCCTCCCCGCCTTCCAGGAAACCACTATCTATCCATCCATCTATCTATCATCTGTGTATGAGGAGAAAAATGAGGAATCCACGTAAAGTTTTTCAAACTCCCTGAAGCGGTAAATCTTTTCTTCAAACCTTGCTTTGACGGATGCATTCGGTTTTGTGGGAATTTTGGCTCCCACAAGCTGCTTGCTAAAGGGCCTCGTCTCCATTCCTTTTAAATATAGTTAAGGGCAAGATGCGCAACATCTGATTCCCATAGGGCTCAGCATAGCAACCCTCCTTCAGGGCCATCCTGGCTGGGCAGCAAAGAGGCCGCAGGGGAAGATGAGGGGACTGGAATCTGCACTAGGGTCGTTCCATGCTACCAGTTTATATGCTGTCCTCTGGCCCTGAGTGACCCTTCGGATCTCTGCCCCCTTCAGACCCTTTGGAAGGGAGAAATGGGAAAATCCCTTCAGAGACTTGTGAGTGGCAGGGTATTGGCTGGGTATAAGAGCCTCTGGGTCATCCCACAGCATTCTCACGGGCCCAACCCCAACTCAACCAGGGGAGGGGAGCCCCATCACAGAGATGGGCAATAAGACAGGTGATGGTGAGCACTGTGAAGAGATGTGGAGAAACAGTGAAGAAAACAGGCTGAGTCTGCTCTTGCTACAAAGGCTGCCCTGATTCTGCTTCTCCCGGCACCATCTGTGCACTTTCAGGCATTTAGATTGCTGCTTTGGGTCCCAGTCTTAGAAATATGGCCTCCTTCCTGTCCTAGAACTTTCTAAGGCCCAACTTGCTAAATCACTGGCAACCTTAGTGCCAGGGTGGCTTCTAGTTCATTAGCTCTGCTAAGTATAGAGGAAGACCCCTGGTTTTAGAAACAGACACACTGAGGGCTGAATTCCAGCTCTGCTACTTTCTAGCTGTATTTTCTTAGACAAGTCAGTTACCTTCTCTGATTCTCATTTTCCTCACCTGTACAATATAGTAGGCACTCTGCAAAGAGTGGCTGTTTTTATAATGCTTAGCCCCATGTACAAGCTTCAGATGAATAAGAGCCTGATATTTCTTTTATTTAGAGTCAGGCACTCTGGGACCAGTAAAAAGAGCCCTCACTCCCAGGAATTAGTGGTGACCCCCTCCTAGCCCAGCCACGTGGCTGCACAGGTGAGGACTCTAGAGCACAGTCAGCAGTAAGGAAGGCTATTTACTGGTAACTTGCAACGCACACTTTTACTTCTAATTTTTTCCATTCTTCTTTTTAAAGGTGCAGGACATAGTGATGACTGCATAGACTACTATCAGGTCTTCTAACTCTGCTCTGCAGGGCTTTTCCTTTCTCCCTTCACCCAGTCCTCCTTTGTGCTCAGAATGGGGCTGCCCCAGCACAGGTTTCTGGCTTTGCAAACAGGAGGGCGGAAGTGCTTACCCAGAGGAAACCGTTAGGCCCAGATAACATCAGTCACCCAAGGTGACTTGCAGCTGCTCCCCACGCCCTGCTCAGGCCTCCCTTGGCTGAGAACAGATGACCACAAAGCAAATAAGCTTGGCCTCCACCATGTTCCTGGGTCTTGGGTGGAGAGCGGGATGCTGCTCCAGAACTATTTGGGCCCCAGGCTGGGAATTCTCCTGAGGGAGGGGGTGGAAAATGGGGAAGGAGGGACCAAAGTGTAGCCCTGAGCTGTGTTTAGTAGGTGTGGTGTGTGTATTCCTCTTATCTTTTTCTTCTGTCCCCACAGAAGATCTCTAGGAGCCAGAATAGCAATAACTTCGCTGATAAACACCCGGGTTTGTAACTGGCTGCTCTGGGGCTGGGAGGAGATGACAGCCCAAGCTAAGGGAAAGTGGCTTTCCGAGGAGTTAGTTCCCCTGCTTCTCTGGGGGTCTAACTAACACGGAACCACTTCCTTTACTCTGCCCCTGGGCCTTCCCCTTCATATACCCTGATAACCAGAACCAGCCAAGCAGTAAGTAGAGGTCTTCAGGTAACTAAGAATAAGAACACCAGGCTGGGTGCAGTAGCTCACACCTGTAATCCCAGCACTTTGAGAGGCTAAGGCAGGCAGATCACAAGGTCAGGAGTTCGAGACCAGCCTGGCCAACATGGTGAAACCCCATCTCTACTAAAAAAATACAAAAATTAGCCGGGCATGGTAGCATGTACCTGTAATCCCACCTACTTGGGAAGCTGATGCAGAATAATTGCTTGAACCCAGGAGGCAGAGGTTGCAGCGAGTTGAGATTGCGCCACTGCACTCCAGCCTGGGTGATGGAGCAAGACTGTCTCAGAAAAAAAAAAAAAAAAAA
>PVKV010006050.1:0-49152 GCA_004027835.1 Alouatta palliata
GAGGGACAGCAGGGGGTGGGGAGTTGGGGAGGGATAGCATGGGGAGAAATAACAGATACAGGTGATGGGGAGGAAGGCAGCAAATCACACTGCCATGTGTGTACCTATGTAACAATCTTGCATGTTCTTCACATGTACCCCCAAACCTAAAATGCAATAAAAAGTATATATATATATATATATATATATATATATAAAACCCAGTCCTTCCTGCTTTTCATTTCAGGTAAATATGCTTGTAAAGCAGTTTTCTAATTGCTCTAGGGAAAGGCAAATACAAATGATAAAGTTTACATGGAGAAAACAGAGCTTAACGAGAGAAAGGAGCCTTTGTACTCAGGAGGGGAAATGAAGGAGATGACGGGAAATGATATCAGTGTTCTAACACACACCACGCGGAGGAAGATAAACACGCGCGAACAAACAAACCTGAAATTCTGCATGAACTGCCGGAACTTGTCCACCCTTTTTGCTAGTGGCACGATAACATTGATAAGCGTGTTGGCCATGTTGAGCTTTTCTTTTTTCACTTTCATGATGGGGCCGAATGGTCGAAACAAGACGAGCCGCTTGAATTCGTGTTTGTGGTCCCCTTTGAAGGTGAGCTCATACAATGTGCCTTTGTCCCTTTCTGTTCTGTAGATCCCTGTGAAAACAAGGAAAGATAGTTCTAAAAATTAACCTTGGCTGCTGAGTGTTTTTTAACCAAGATCTAGCACAAAATGCCTTCAAAAAGTTTAAGATGAAATCTCTCCAACAATTATTTGAAAACTCAAAATGCTCCCAATTAAAAAATACCAAAAGAAGTCAAAACACTGTCAATTTAAAAATTACAGTTATGAAGACTGCATAAAAACATGGGGAAAAAGCTTGAAATGCTGGATAAAAACTGCATTCATAGGATATAGAGGCATTTGTAAAGGAGTTTTAGGAAACATGCCAAAATAAGACTGACTATGATATAGAGTGGGATTATGTGTTTTTTCTTTTCTTCTATTATCCAAATTTTCTGCAATTCAATTTGAAGAATATTAAAATAATTATATTTACTTTAAAAAGTGAGCATTAAAATAATCTCTTAGAAATTATGGCCATTTCAGGCTGGGTACAGTGGCTCACACCTGTAATCCCAGCACTTTGAGAGGCTGAGTTGGGCAGATTACTTGAGGTCAGGAGTTCGAGAACAGCCTGGTCAACATGATGAAACCCCATCTCTACTAAAAGTAGAAAAGTTAGCCGAGCGTCATGTTGCGTGCCTGTAATCCAAGCTACTTGGGAGGCTGAGGCAGGAGAATCGCTTGAACTCAGGAGGCAGAGTTTGGAGTGAGCCAAGATTGCACCACTTCACTGCAATCTTACATGGAGAATAGAGCAAGACTGTCTCAAGAAAAGAAAGAAAAGAAAAGAAAAGAGAAAAGAAAAAAAAAGTAAAGAAATAATGTCCATTTCAGATGAAGAGACTATAATGATCTATATGGGACACCTGGGAGTAGCCAACGGCTGGTCACACAGGTTGTAGGGTCCTCTGAAAGCTTTAAAAGAGATAACACATCAAGTACTCAGTACAGTGGTGTGAGTATATCATACTTAGTTTCATATATTCCTCCCTATCTCTAAGCAGCATGGCTCAGGGAATCAGAGCACATACTGTCAAGCCAGACTGCCTGGGTTCAAATCCTGTCCCTGCAGGTTTGCTTTGAAAAATTATTTCATGCTCCCATACCTCGTTTTCCCCACAGGTTACCATGAGGAGTAAATGTTTTCCTATGTGAAAGAGGTTAGAACAGTACATGGCATGCAATAAACACTCAATAAATATTACCTATCCTCATGGCTCCCCTTCCTCTGAGAGGACAGAGAAGCAGGAGAGAAGTCTATGGACCTTTCAAACTATGTCCCATCCCATGTTACTACTGCTGAAGCTCCACGGAGTGTCACTTGTCAGGTTGAAGATGTGAACCCAGCATCTCAGCTCCCCTCTCAGAACGAGCCTCCCTAGGGTCTAGGTGACAGCATTTCCCAATCTAAGGAGCAAATTATTTCCCCATTGCCTCAAGATCCATTCCCTTCCAGTATCTCTGGTACTGTGGGTGTTTTCTCTACAGTCAGGAAACACACACACACACACACACACACACACACACACACTCCACACCACCACCACCACCACCAACGGTAAAACTCAACAAATCAGAAAAGCTTTTGACTTATACAGTAGTCCCCCTTTTTCTAGTTTCACTTTCTGCCATTTCAGTTATCTTAGGTGAAGAACAATATATTTTCAGAATGAGAGAGAATCACACAAAGAGAGTGGGAGAGAGAGAGATCATGTTTCCATACCTTTTATTACCATCTATTGTTATAATTATCATCTTTTGTTATTGGTTATTGTTGTTAATCTCTTTCTGGGGGCTGAATTTATAAATTAAACTTTATCTTAGATATGTATGTATGGGGAAAACATACTATAGACAGGCTCCAGGACTCTCTGTGCTTCTGGACATCCACTGGGGGTCTTGGAACGTATCCCCCAGGATGAGGGGGAAATGACTGTACCATGGTTTCTATTCATGTCTCCTTAATCCTCACAGTAAACAGAGAATGCACCTCCCAGTCACTGACTGGCTATAGAAATACATCTCCAGGGAGAATCCTGACTAGTGACACTGTGTGGAGTTTCAGTAACAGTGACACGGTGATGGAATACAATTTGAAAGGTACATACATAGATTCCTCTCCTGCCCAGAGTCAGTTAGTTTCTTAAGGTCTCTCACAAACCACTTCTCTTTTCTTTTCTTCCTCACTCTCCCTTCTTCTTCTCTTTTTTGGGAACTACATGTCTTCCTTGCAAATGCTGCCAAGTTCTCTTCTCTGCTTTTTGCCTTCTAGGAGCTTTTCATCCTACAGCACCAGTTTTACAGCATCTTTGATTCTGTTCAAAGTCTGGATTTCTTTGAGGTGCCACAGAGAGAAGTGTGGTCCTGTGAGTTTTCAAGGTAGTCTCACATCTCCCTGCTGTCCTCACAGCCCTACCTGAAAACCCAAATGCACAGATCCCCAGCAGTGAACACGATGATTTAAGGGCCCAGACGTGGAAGAATTACAAGGACTAAGTTCCCTTTAGAAGCCTTCACCAATTCATTGAGTAAAAGGGTATCCTGCTCGACTGCCCTCAAAGTCAGGGAAGCTGAGAGTTTTGCTGAGTTTATGTTGGAAAAGATTTCAAAGTCCCAGAGGGAACAGCCATGGAAGAAAAGAAGGTTCATTTCTTGGGAAGCTCAAAGGACTTATTTGAAAACATTAAGAGGTTCCCTTCAAAGTCTGTTCATTCCTTCAGACAAGTAGTACTCACTGGGGAAACAGACTCTTTTCCCATCTCTGATGCTGCCTGGGGTCACAAGGTGAACCACCAATTCCCAGGGCCCAAATGAGGTGGGGAGGTGAGTCCGAAAGCAGCCACATTCTCCATGGAGGGCATATCCACACAGCAGCCACATTCACCAAGGAGGGCATATGTACCACAGCAGTCACATTCGCCACGGAGGGCGTATCCACACAGCAGCCACATTCACCATGGAGGGTGTATCTGCACAGCCCTGACATTCACCAGAGAGGGCATATGAACACAGCAGCCACATTTGCCATAGACGGTGTATCTGCACAGCAGGCACGTTCACCACTGAGGGCATATCTACACAGCAGCCACATTCACCATGGAGGGCATATCTACACGGCAGCCACATTCACCATAGAGGGTGTATCTGCACAGCAGCCACATTCACCACAGAGGGCGTATCTGCACAGCAGCCACATTCACCATGGAGGGTGTATCTACACGGCAGCCACATTCACCATAGAGGGTGTATCTGCATAGGAGCCACATTCACCACAGAGGGCGTATCTACACAGCAGCCACATTCACCACGGAGGGCGCATCTACATGGCAGCCACATTCACTATGGAGGGCGTATCTACACAGCAGCCACATTCACCATAGAGAGCATATCCACACAGCTAAAACAGGTCTCCCAGTGTGAGTGGCTGCATCTTATCTAGTTCCTGTTATTCATGTCAGTAGCATAACTTCTCCACACAGTCATAAACAGAAAAGGCAGCTGACAGTTGAACGTACAGATAAAAATGTATGCAGGCCAAGGGATGATTGTTTTCCCCAATGGAGTCATTGTCTCAGAGGCAGGTTAAGAATCATTAACTTTTAAAAATCTAAATCCAGAGTTGAAAATACAGATAGCAACATACCCAAACCTGTATTATGAGATGGACATCTATTTATGAGGAACTAGAGAATGCGATAATTCTTATTCATGACAACTCCTATGAGTAGAGGATGCCAGCTGCCTTGATGGTGCCCACATCACCAGCCCAGAGTGACAGAGACCCCCAGCCATGGTCAGTGGTTCCAAGTGTGGCACACTGCCCATCAGGAAGGTCACAGCACCCAGGCTCACCCCACATACCACAATTTATACTGCTTTCTCACTGTCTTCCACATACTGTGCCTTGCAAAAGTCATTACGACCATTTTTTAGCTGGTTTCTTTATAATCTGCTAATTATTTTAATTATATCTTATCAATCTGATTTAGGATCCCTTAATTTAATCTATTTTTTTTTCAATTTTTCTTTTAGGTTCAGAGGGTACACACGTAGGTTTGCTACGTGAGTAAACTGTATGTTGCGGGGGTTTGGTGTAGAGATAATTTTGTCACCCAGGTAAACAGCATGGAACCTGATAGGTGGTTTTCCAGTCCTCATCCTCCACCCACTCTGCACCCTGAAGTAGGCCCCAGTGTTTGTTGTTCCCTTCTTCGTGTCCATGTGTACTCAATGTTTACCTCCTACTTATAAGTGAGAACACGCTTCTGCATTCACTTAGAATAATGGCCTGCATTCATGTTACTGCAAAGGACATGATTTTATTCTTTCTTATGGCTGTTTAGTATTTCATGGTATATACATATCACATTTTTTTAATCCAGTCCACTGCTGATGAGCATCTAGGTTGATTCCATGGCTTTGCTATTGTGAGTAGTATAATTTCATCTATTTTAAGTACATTATTTAAAAATGTCTTGCAACTTAAGTCTACCAAAAGCTACACCCAGCCATCCACCCACCATGCCCACAGGTACACATTCCCATCCCTGCAAAGAAGGAGCAACTTTCAGTTTGTCTTCTTTAAACACAAAGGATGACACCTGGAAAAGTCCTTTTGCCTCCTAAAACTCTTTCTTGGTGGAAAGACAAAGGAACGGAGAGAACTTGGCGGGCGTGGGGAGGGTAAGTATTCCAAGGCAAGAATGGTTTTTCAGCCAATAAGCTGACACATGCAAATGAAAAGTACAAAGCAAAGCAGCCCCAAAAACACCTTCCTTGTCATCTTGTGTAGAACAGCATCATTTTATGCACTATGCAAATTAAAGATCAAAATCAGGACTTTCGAGCTAGCTTAGATCTTTGTTTAAACATCCTACCTGGCACCTCCATGTCCTTCCTCCCTTCCATAAATGCTAAGCTTTCTTTGAATTTGGTGTAACTACTCCTTGTACAAGGATCCCAATGCTGGTCTTATCCTGCTCCATGGGCCAGGATCTAAGACCTCCAGCCAGGTGAGGACATTTCCATGTATCCAAGACAGAGATCTGTAGTCTACTCCTCCAAATGTCTATTCCTTCAGTAGGCCAGGAGCTAACCAGGTGCAGACCCTTCTTTGTGCCCTGTCTTCAACCAAGGACCTCGGCAAGGGACAAGAAAGGCACCACTCCTTACTCTCATGTTCCCCACCCCACTGACATGGGTTGTGATAGATGTCACACTGCTGAGCCTATGCAGAATTTCTCCTCAAATTTTCTGCCTGAAAAACGTTACATTCATTCTCAAGAGTCCCCTTCACCCACATTCATCCTCAAGTCTCCACATTCATCCCTTCCTTCCCTTCCTACATGGAGCCTTGGTCTCTCAGTTGGATAGTGACAAGTATCTGCCAACCCATATCCTGGCCTCTGGGCCCAGTCGGTCCCACAAATATATCCTGTGGCCCTTACGTGTCCAAGGCACCACTCAAACCCCACTTCTTCCTAGCTCAAAGCTCTCACCAGCATCCCATACCACAGAATAAAGCATCAACACCACAGCTCAGCCTTCAAGATGCCCCACAATCTGGCCCCGACGTACTGTACTAGTTTTGTATGTCTTTTTCCTGCCTTTTGTAAAATCTGGGCTCCAATCAAGCTGGTTTATACTGAGCACAGGTAACTACTTATTCCAGGGGTCCCCAAGCCCCAGGCTGTGGAATGGTACCAGTCTGTGGCCTGTTCAGAACTGGGCTGCAAAGCAGGAGGGGAGTGGCGGGCAAGCAAGCATGACTGCCTGAGCTCTGCCTCCTGTCAGAATTAGATTCTCAAAACCCTACACTGTGAACTGCACATGTAAGGGATGTAGGGTGTATGCTCCTTAGGAGAATCTAAATAATGCCTGGTGATCTGAGGTGGAACCGTTTAATCTCAAAACCACCACCCTCCCCCTGTTGTGGAATTGTCTTCCATGAAACTGGTCCCTGGTGACAAAAAGATTAGGGACTGCTGACTTATCCCCTTGGAGAAATTGGAATCCTGTGCACTACTGGCGAGAAGCAAAATGGTGCAACCACTGTGGAAAGCAGTTTGGCACTTCCTTAAAAGGTTAAACATAGAAATACCATATGATTCAACAATCCCACCATATATTTCTAGGTATACATCCCAAAGAATTAAAAATAGGGATCCGACAGATACTTACACACTCATGATTACAACAGCATTATTCACAATAGCCAAAAGATAAAAACAACTCACACATCCATCAAAGGATAAATCGACACATAAAATGTGGTCCATCCATACAATGGAGTGCCAGTCTGCCTTAAAAAGGAAGGAAATTTGGATACATGCTACAATATGGATGAAACTTACAGACAATAAGCTAAGTGAAATAAGCCAGGCACAAATGGAAAAATACTGTAAGATCCTACTGATAGGAGGTATTTAGAGTAGGGATAGAGTCAGAGAGACAGAGAGTAGAACAGAGGTTGCCAGGGGCTGGGGAGTTAGTGTCTAGCAGGTACAAAGTTTCTGTTTGAAAAGATGAAAGTGCTCTAGAGATGGATGGTGCTGATGGTTGCACAATAATGTGAATAAACTTAATGCCACTGAACTGTATATTAAAAAAATGGTTTAAATGGTAAATTTTACATGTATTGACCACAATAACTGCTGTCCTCTGAAAAGGCATAGCAATTTTTTTTTTTACTGCATTTTAGGTTTTGGGGTACATGTGAAGAACATGCAAGATTGTTGCATAGGTACACACATGGCAGTGTGAATTTCTCACAGACATAGCCCATGCACAAGTCTATGCCTCCACCTTCCACCTCTTTTAAATCTGATCCTTCTGCTGAGAAGATTCCCAGGACATTCTCAATGCAAAGTCATCATTCACCTTCAGGCACTTCTGTCTGAGCTTTAAACTCTCTTCCTAAACTACTGTTTCGGCACATGACAACAAGAAAGGACTCTGGGTATCCTCTCGTGCAGCTTTTTCATTTCACAGATGAGCAAATGAGACCCAGAGAAGCTGTGATTCGCTTGTGTTTGCCTAACTGGTTAATGAGGGACTAGAATAAACCTCCACTGAAGGAATTACTCCCTGGAGTCATTTTTTCATATCCAAAAGAAAACTCAGCATATAGAAAATAATCCAGATCATGAAAAGAGCATCCAAGAAGTCAGAGTAAACAAGACCAAGTCTGTAGCAAAACTTAGCAAACCCAGAGATAACCCTCGCACCTACCCTTACCACTTTCCTCTTACCTTACCATGGAATTTTGACAGTTGTTAAGTAACAGTTATCTGAAGTTCCAATCTCTAACACATTGAAAAGGGTAAATTTTGAAACAGGGAATTTTAATGGAAAAAAAAAGTATGTTCAACAAGAAAACAGAACATTTGGGAAAAGAAAATCTGTATCAGACAGAAACACTGAGAGTGGTAAATAGTGTCAGGCAACCTCCCGACAGAAGGGAGAGGGCAAGACACTACTTTGTTTTAATTATCAATGTCTGGAATCACTTAATGTACTTAATCTCAGCCAAAAGGCTGAGAAGCACTGATCATTTCAGATAAAGAGAAAACACTTCACTCATGTAACGTGCCTTTGAAATCATCCCTGTAAGAACACAGATCTATTTACTCTGTTGTACTGTAAATACATATTCTGCTTACTATATTCAAAAAAAGGAACAGGTAAATGCTTAAGATTTTACTCTAAAATATTATTATTATTTTTTACTATGTTGCTGTCTCACTTATTTAGAAAATTCTGCTCAGATGGCGTATCGCATTCCCAGACTACATGAGATAAATGAGACACTATTACAATGCCATCACCTGCCAGCTCTGTTTTTATAGGTAAAGTGGTAAACTTGTGACATTTGTGGAAGAGATGTCCTTAAGATTGCTATAAATCCTCATATGCTCCGATGCTATAAAGCAAATCATTCACCCCATGAAATGCAATAAAAAGTATCTACTTTAGGCTGTCCTCATCTGTGGGGCTACAGCAGGGTCCCTACTTTGCCCTGCATCACAGTTCACCTGTGTTCAGTAGCTCCGGATTTGTCCTTACTTGGTTTATTTATTTCAGCTGCCACTGAAAGTTTCTTTGACTTGATAAGAAATGGTCACAGTGACTGGTGGACCTGCTGAAACAATTCATACATCACCTTTTCTTATTTCTCTATACTACATTTGTTGTGTATTTGTTCATGTCATAGTTGCAGGCAGACAATTCCAGTATCTGGTTCCTAATCTGTTAGAAATGTCTAAGAACTGACTTACTTAGGGCTCCTTCTCATTTTATCATTGGTACTAGCAGGTGACTTTTTTTCAGAGCCCTTCTTCCCTTGCAGAGAACTGCAATGTATTTGTCACCTCATGAAGGCCACCAGGCATTTGACAATGAGCAGAAAATGAAGGGAGGTTAGGATTCCAGCACTGAAGTGGGCTGGGCTCCTCATCAGGTGGTCTGCCAGTGTCACGCAGTTTGTATGAAAATGATTTAGTTAGTTTTAGCTTTATTAATTTTTATGGCTAATACTAATGATGTATCATGTTCTATATTAGAGAGAGAAATATGGGAGAGGCAGGGTGGATCATGCCTGCAATCTCAGCACTTTGGGAGGCCAAGGCAGGCAGATCACTTGAGCCCAGGAGTTCCAGACCAACCTGGGCAAAATGACAAAACCCATCTCTACAAAAAATACTAAAAATTAGCCAGGCATGGTGGTGTGCTCCTGTGGTCCCAGCTACTCAGGAGTCTGAGGTAGGAAGACTGCTTAAGCCCAGGAGTTGGAGGCTACAGCGAGCTGTGACTGCACTGCTACACTCCAGCCCTCAGCAATTGAGTAAAACCCTGTCTCATAAAATAAAAATAACAAAGATGGACATGACAAAATCACTCTGCTTTCAGGATTCACATTCTAGAGAGAAAGACATACAGGTAAACAAAACAGGCATCAAGATGATAAGTGCTTAACACAGTCTGCCCACGGTGTAAGGGAACAAAAAGGAGGGCATCTCCACCTGCTGGAAGATGCGGACAGTTTGATAGCGGACATTTTTACCATAACTGAAGAGTGAGCAACTGTTGGCCAAGACAACAACATCAGAGAGGGCATTCTAAGCCAAGATAATCACAAAAGCAAAGATAACAAAAACCAGTTTGTCATGTTTGGCCACCTTGAGGCAGTTTGGCAAGGCTGGAGTGCAACAGGCAGACATGAATGCAAAGTGGAAATATGTTGGAAAGGCCAGGGTACAGCGAGGTGGGGGGGGGTCCCCATATGTGGATCCCCTAAGTCACCTTCACAGGTGCAACCTGTCCTAGAGCAGAGGGGAGCTGGGTCAGTGTTTTAGTACAGGAGAGATGAGATCTTTTAGGACTTTCCCCTTAAAGCAATGTGGGCCATGAGTGGACGATGGCAAGGAATGAGATCAGAGACCAACGAGGAAAGAATTGTGATGGTTTAGCAGGAAATGACAAGAGCTTGAACTAAGACAGTGGCAGTGGAAGTGGAAACGAGCTTGAAAGAATGTCGCTAGAAAATGTCGTGGCACGTGAGGGAGAAAAGAGGATGATTCCAGTTACAGGTGAGACAGGGATTATGAGCTAAGCTTTAGACATGCCAATTTAAAGAGGTATATGAGTAGGTTTGAAGCTCGGCAGGTAAGCCTTTTGTAGACATACACAGTTAGACATCCCCGCCATATAAGTTGAAGCTGTGGATGTGTGTCACGTCAGCCAGGAAGAGTCTGCAGATTAAGAAGAACAAGCTCGGAATGCAGGCCCAGGATATGCAAAAACCTTCAGGTACACAGTGTGCCACCAGTAACTCAGGGTAACTCTGATCTCTTCCGACAGTAACAGAGGGGTTACATTATGGGGTCCATGTTGGGAGGAGAGCAGCAAAGCCTAAGGAAAGGCAGAGCATAACGACAGGATAGGGTGAAAGATGAGATGCAGTGAAAGCAGACAATAACAAGGATGAAGTGAGAAAACTCAACAGAAGAGATGGGGAAGAAACTGATTCTGAGGATATTTAGTCTAACCCGCTCCAGGTGATCAACAGGCCCAGGGTGAGGCTGTCCTGGAAATCAGGCCCCTGTACTTTTCTCCCTCAGTGCTGTCTCTAGAGTTGGCAGGACCCAGACAACAGGCTGCTTAAAACACAGCTCCAAGGATCGCTGTGTCACCTTCACTTCCTATTGTTTAAGAACTGTGGGTTTCTAATGTAGAAATGGCAGATCCATCTCTTCCCATCACCTTACTTTAAGACACCAGTGGTTAGAAAGTACACTTGCAGGATGCCTACTTGGACTCAAGGGAGTTTAAGAGGCCAGTCAGCAAGGATAGAGGTGAAGACAGTAGGGAGTTCTACAGAAATTTCAGAACAAACAACATGCAAAGAGGGGAAGTCACAGCTGCCATTATTAGGGTGAGTTTCCAAACAGATGTAGGACTTCCTCTGCAAACACAGTGGAATGGATATCCAGGATGTTGTGGGAAAGCAGAAAACTTAAGATACAGGTAGCAGCAATGAGCAGGAATTAAAAGGTCAAAGACCAAGGAATTTGTGTGTGACCAAGCTATTGTCTTTGGCCAACCATTGACCTCATCCATGTGCAACTTACCACCAAAATAGAGGATGTTCAGCATAACTGAAATTTCCAATACCCTGACTCACGTCCGTTTTTCAAACCCTGTTCACAAATATTATCCTGATTTTAAAGTATCTTCCAAAGAAGTAAGCCATTTACTCATTTTGAAAAAGTGAAATAAGGAATCTATTCAAGTTAGCAGATGATATGCTCCCAGACCAAAGAGCATATGGGTAAGAATCTAAGAGCAATGTCAAGGTAAACCTCTTTACACATGAATCAACTTGGCCATCAAAAGAATGTTTTAATTCTTCTTTGTATTCTTGTTCTTCCTTTCTTTTTAAGACTGACTCGAGAACAGAAAAACAAAGATGCTTCAAAGAGCTTATCAACCTTCCAAAGCATATCAGAAAAGTCAGTTTTAAAACTCACCTTTGAAGAGTAAAATAATATAAAATTGATTGACTCATTGATATCATTTTTTTATATTTAAAATATGGAATTAATAATACTTCTTCATAGGATTATTTTGAATATTAAATACATGTGAAACATTCATGCCTGATACATAGGAAATATTCAATGATGTTAGTCATAACAATAACTGTCCTTACTATTATCATGTCATTCCACTTTGTTCCATTAATCATTTAATGTACTACTGCTCTCAGTCAAACAGGTCAGGACCCCAGAGAAAGAACTTCAATTGCTGTACTGGCATTAAATATGCTTGAAAGCAAAATCTAATTGCTACTTTTTTTAAGTTGTCACTGTGGCCCTAGAGATGTGAAGCTTTTTGATATTCTGGTTAAAAGCTTCATGATATACAAATTAGCATATGTAATATTTGGGTCAAGGTAATTTTTTAGCAAGACTGCTATAGGATTTTTTTGATATTGCTTGAAAAACCCATTTCTAGTTCATAGTATCAAACGAAGAATTCAAATGATTAACCCCAAAGCCCTTTGTCACTTCCTGTGATCTTTCATCTACCCTCCCAATCATCTGTTCTGGTTGTAAAACCCTGCTCCATATAACATCTACATCACCAACCGTAATCACTAATGTGATTATCACAGGATCCTTCCCAGACACACACAGTCTCCTGGCTCTTCCAGACAGTCTTCTGCGGTTGGCGAACACCCATGCTGGAGACTCCCAGCCTAATCCTGGCTTCACCACTGACTTTGTACCACCTTAAATAAGATATTTAATGACTCATGGTTCCTATTTTCTGGTCTTAAAAATTAGATCACAAGGTATGTTCAAAGCCTCAATATCAACTGTTTTGTGCGTCAAGAAAGTCATAAGTACTGTCTCTTGTAAGCACTGATTATGTTGGAATGACTCATCTAATTAATTAGTGGTGGAAATTCATTTTAACTTTACAAATAGGCTATAAAGTTTAATCCACTGGACATTTGGGGTAAACATATGTGTATTTCTATGGAACTTTTTAAACTACAGAGAAACCACAGCAGGCCAGAGATCAAGAAAAGAATTATGAGCCTGGAAAATAGGTCACAATTATCTACTATAATAGAATGAATTGACCTGTATTCCCTATGCCAGCAGAAACTGGCAAGCCTGAGAAAATACAGATTCTTGGGCACCAAACCTATAAAATTGAGGTCTGAAGACTAGTTTTTGGAAGCATTCATTTGTCTCAAACTGGTACATTATGAGTCTTTACTAAATGTTAGACAGTAAAAAAGAACTAGCCATTACAATAAATAATAACAGTGGCCCCAATCAATAGAGCTTCTGATGAGAGAGAAGCTATGACCAATGCCCACTGAACAGGTGCTGTAACAAAGACTGGATCTGTTGTCTCTGTAGGTTCCATGGAAATCTTCAAAAGGAAAAGAAACAAACACTCCCACCAACCTAGGAAAACAATCAATGTGAAAAGCACATTTGTAGACCCAATTCTTTCTCTACCTTTTGAATATTTACTTTCCCACATAAAGCAAGTCTGAAACTAAAACCAAAACTTTGGCAGTATTTTAAAAATGCACTTATTTATATTTGGACTTGTATGGAGAGGGCAGTGTTTTAAATAAAATCTGAATAACATATCATTTCTTAAAATCGCCGTAGGGTCATAAAGGCAGTCACTAAAACCCAGATGACAGTGAATAAAGAGATATGCTTCTGCTGATCCATCAATCCAATAACCCATTCACTTAAGGATGCATCAGTAAGCACCTTCCAGTCAGGCATGGTGGCTCACACCTGTAATCTCAGCACATTGGGAGGCCAAAAGGCGGCGGATCACCTGAGGTCAGGACTTAGAGACCAGCTTGACCAACGTGGCAAAAACTCATCTCTACTAAAAATATAAAATTAGCCAGGCGTGGTGGCACACACCTGTAATCTCAGCTACTTGAGAGACTGAGGCCAGAGAATCATTTGGACCTGGGAGGTGGAGGTTGCAATGAGTGGAGATCATGCCACTGCACTCCAACCTGGGCAACAAGAGCAAAACTACATCTCAAAAATAAATAAATAAGCACCTTTCATTTTTGGTAACAGACTAGAGCATACAAAGATAAATAAAAACAATGACATTGACTTGGAAGGAGCTCAACTATGCGGCACAGAACTAGAAATGAGCAGCTATAACACCGTGGTCAAGGCTAGCGGCAGGCACTGTGAGAAACTGGTAACTCTGCTGGGGAGATTTTGGGAAGGGCACTTGGACAGGAGGTCTCAGAGTTAAGTTGATGAGGAGGAGCTGCTGTGGAGCAGGAATACTTAACTGGGGTCAGATAAGGGGTATTCTCCAGGCTACTTGACCGGAGTATCCAAGAGTACGGAGGGAGAATATGGCACAATCAGAAAAATGCAGAAGTCCAGAAAGCTGGGAGAGAGACCAGGTAAAGAATGCAGTCAGACCTGAAGCTGAAAGGCTGAGAACATAGCCTATGAGTCATGTAAGGAGATCTCCCCATTTGCTACTACGTGGATTTTGGGTTTGGGGGTTTGTTTGGATCTTGGTTTCGTGGTTTTATGTTCAGACAATCCTTACAGCTAAAACACAATCTATAACAATCTGAATCTTAAGCTGTACAAAAGTATGTTCCCATCATCATAAAGTTTTGAAGAAAAGCCCCTGGAAATCAGCTTTCAATCAGAAGCATAAATCTTGTGCCATGCTTCCCTCCACATCCTTGGAAACACAGATACAAACACAGACACACCCTCCACTAATCACTCAGGGAAGATAATGACACACAACAAGAAAGTAAAAGGTGTTTTCCTTTGAGGTGAAGAGCATATGAGCAAACAATTTAAATACTAAAGATGAGGTTTGTCACCCAACAGGAACATCCTTTTCAATAGAATAATCTGCTCAGAACGCCAAGCTATGTTTCAGTCACGCTAAACTCCTACATTGTGGCAAGTCAGAGTGACAGCTCAGATGACAAACCAAGGAATGTCCTTACAGAGACAATCTGGCATGGGAGAAAGAGAGATCTGAATTTCCATTCCATTTGACCATTAACTTGCTCTAAGACTTTGGGCAAAGTCAAATCTCAAAGCCTCCATTTCCACAACAACACAGGCACTAAACAAAACACAACTTGCCGTGTCCACGAGAAGCAATGAAACAGAAGAAAGACAATTGTAATCTTAGGATTTTGATAGCCACTGCCCCTACAAAATTCCTACAGTAACTTTGTTAATGTATCCTATGATATTGTACCTCTCTAAAGAATAAAAGCAATTCCATAAGATGTCAACTGAATATGGCCATTTTTCAGATGATAATTTAAGGATTTTTTTGAAAAACTTAGCCTGTAGGAATAGATAATACTTAGCTAATTTGAAAGCACTCCCATTTTTTTTTTTGAGATGGAGTTTCACTCTTTTTGCCCAAGCTGGAGTTTAATGGCGCAATCTCCGCTCATTGCAACCTCTGCCTCCCAGGTTCAAGCAATTCTCCTGCCTCAGCGTCCCAAGTAGCTGGGATTACAGGTGCCCACCACCACACCCCGCTAATTTTTTTGTATTTTTAGTAGAGATGGGGTTTAATCATGTTGGCCAAGCTGGTCTTGAACTCCTGAACTCAGGTGATCCATCCACCTCAGCCTTCCAAACTGCTGGGATTACCGGCGTGAGCCAACCACACCCAGCCTCCCCAAATATTCTTTTTTTCAAATGAGTCATGACCCCCAAAATCTTTCGCCATGTCCCCTCCTCTTGAATCATAGGGGCTTATAACTGCATGGCCTCAGAGAAGAGAATGAGGCAATGCAGCTTCTACCTTGTTTGCTGGGATATTTTCTCTTGGAACCCAGATTGCTACGTAAGAAGCACAACTACCCCAAGGGTGCCACATAGTGAGGAAGCCACACAACACAGGCTACACATAGACACTCCAGCCAGCAGCCATATCTGGATCAGTGAGTGAGCAAGTCTTCAGATGATGCTAGACCCCAGCTGTTGACTCACTTCCCCTGACTTTCCCATGAAGTCTTCCCAAGAGGTCCCAGGCATGTTGGGGCAGGAACAAGTCATCCCCATGTGTCCTTTCTGAATTCCTGACCCAGATGCAGAATCTGTCAGCGTATGAAAATGGTATTATTATGCCACTAAAATTCCGGGATAATTTGTAATGCAGCAATAATAACTGGAACACGGGTAGTCGATCATTAATGGCAGGCAGAAGTTTTGCTATATGTTCTCTGGCAAGTTCACAGCATGTAAATATGCTACACTGCCCATTAAGTGCAGATGACTTATCAGTTACTGTGCTTTCAGTGTTACTGACATCCTCTTATGCAACTCCAGACATGTGCCAGAACATAAGGCAACTCAGTCTTCACATAGAGCTGGGCAGTGGGGGTTCTCTAGATAGGGTGAAGATCTTCCTCAGAAAAAATTTCTGAATCCACTAACACATGGACAAATGGGTGGCTGAAACCCCAAAATCCCACACAACTGAGCATGGCTACAATGAATTAAGCCTAGAAAACTCTTCCAATGGGTGCTATCACACCCTTACTTTGGCCATACAATCAAGCAAATAAAGACCCTTGGTCAAGTACCAACTGATAGTTCTTTTAATCTCTTGGCACATTCTCTAATATAAAAATGTGCCTTGGTTATATAACTGGTTAACTTGGGAGACATAAACGCTAACATATTAGTAATTATCCTAAAACTAAATGGTCTTCATAACCCAATTAAAACGAAGCACAGGCTCTAGAGCTCGATGTGAGCCCCAGCTGTATTTCTGGGCAACGTCCTCAAACTTTCTTTGCCTCTGTGTCTTCACTTCTAAAATAAGAATGATCATAATAAAGTAGCTACCTCACAGGGCAGTTGTCAGGACCGAAACACATATGTAGCACTCAATACACAAAACATTTCAAGCACTTGGTGGACGACAGCTAGAATACTATTTTGGAGCGTGGGAAGCAAGACTTCAGTTCTTCCCATACACCTCCAAAATAGTAAGAAGCCATGTGCTAGCCAGAGGAACTCAAATACAGTTCATGATATTTGACAAAGAGTATCACAATTTCCTGGGACCCCACCTTCTGAACAGTCACAGGCTTGAGAACTATTAAATGTCAGATGATTCTAGCTCTAGGTCTGGTGGTTCCTGTTAAACAGTGGTTTGCAACTGTGAAAACATGGTGGAATCATTTGGGGAGCTTTAAAAATACTGATGTCTGGGTCCCACTCCCAGAGATTCTGATGTATTTATCTGTGGTGTGGCCTGGACAGCCAAGGTTGCAAACTATGGCTTGAGGCAGTATGATTTCAATGCTTCCATAATCCAGTGATTCCTGCATGCAGGTAAAATCATTCACAGGCAGTCATGGGACACTGGTACTTGGCTAATAACATACTGCTCCTCTTCAAAGCAATTCTAGGAATTAAGTGATGATAAAAATAATGCCTCCCTTTTCTCCACTGCTAAATTGCTCCATTGCTATACATTGTATCAGTAAAAAATCATTAATATTGCCAAAGCCTAATGTGATGAAGCTATTTACCCCTTGAAGGCGAACATTCAAATGAAACAGAAGTAAACAACACTCAAGTCAAGAACTTTCCAGAACTCTGCATTTACTACCTTCCTACCTTCCTTAAAGGGATCTTGTCACATCATTTTAGGTTGGTCATATTTGGATGGTATTTCTCCTACCATCTAAACAAGCAAAAGAAATACCGAGAAGCTGGCCAACATGGTGAAACCCTGTTTCTACTAAAAATACAGAAATTAGCTGGGCACAGTGACATGTACCTGTAATCCCAGCTATTTGGGAGGCTGAGGCAGAAGAATTACTTGAGCCAGGGAGTCAGAGATTGCAGTTAGCCAAGATTGTGCCACTGCACTCCAGCCTGTGACAGAGCAAGACTCTGTATCTCAAAAAAAAAAAAAAAAAAGATAAAGAAAAACACTCAGAAGCAGGATGAAATCTTGACTGTCTCGAGAATTACTTATTTGGTAGTGCTATAGACACAGAATGTGAAGTTAAAACCTCAAAGCTTAAATGGTCTTATTAATGACTATTATGAGACATGGGTTGTTATGATGTGATGAAACAGACTCAAAAGAGATAGGAGAAAATACACTTCAGGGCAGGAAACCGTCCATGTAACTTGTGGAAAAGTTGTCTTCTGGGTCCAGGACACTGTCTGTTCCCTTATTTAAAGCTGGGATCATTACAGCTGTCACCAACACAGACTAAAACATCTCAAATGCTACAGCTATAAAGAAAAACACTCCACTGTCTTTGTATGAGAGTCTGCGCTCTGGACAGACCATGGGCAAAAGTCCCTTAAGGACTCAAGAACTCAATCCATGATGAGAACCAGGGTTCTCAAAGTGCCATTTGAGGGCCAGTAGTCCAGGTGCCCTGCAGACTGGCCTTTGATTTTTATCAATGTTAATAATTTGACAGAGCTGGGGTTATTCTTTTTATTATGATTATCAAACCTGGTTGCCATTTAATTTTCCTTATTAATTCTGTCTTATTCTCCTTCATATGCTTATTACGTTTTAGCTACAGTATTGGAGGCTTAGGGGGATTCTGATGCCACATGAAAGGTATAAGGAGTGCTGTTCTAACCAGGCAAATACCCAGAATTAAAGGATGCTCATGTAGATACACAGAAAGCCCAGACTGCTGGGATTCCTCATTAAGTACCTTCATAAGCTATGTGATTTAACAAGAGCCTGAAGGAAAAGCAATATTTCTTGGTTTAAGTTAAAAAAAATTTTTTTTGTCTGTAGGATCACACTAATGGCTGTCTTCAGGAAAGAACTTTCCCCTGTATACTGGGATTCCATTAAAGACCTAGGTATGATATTAATATCGGGATGATAGACACATCTTTTTAGAGTACAGAACCCTAAAATAACAATTCTCAACATGGCAAGCTTATTTTCTTTAGTTTCAATTATAAATAACTACAATGATGTATATTTCAGTTTGCTTCATTCTTAAATTCTGGATAGGAAATAAGTTTTTTTTTTTTTTTTTTTTTTAACTTTTATTTGAAGTTCAGGGGTACATGTGCAGGTTTGTTATATAGATAAACTTCTGCCATGGGGGTTTATTGTACAAACTATTTCATCACCCAGGTATTAGACATAGTACCTGTCATTTCTCCTGGTCCTCTCCTTCCTCCCATCCTTCACCCTCAGATAGGCCCCAGTGTGTGTTATTCTCCTCTATGTGTCCATGTGTTTTCATCATTTAGTTACCACTTTTTGGTGCAAACATGCAGTATTTGGTTGTCTGTTCTTGCATTAGTTTGCTAAGGATGATAGTCTCCAGCTCTATCTATGCTCCTGCAAAGGACATGATCTCATGTTTTCTTATGGCTGCATAGTATGGCATGGTATGTATGTACCACGTTTTCTTTATCCAGTCAACTGCTGATGGGCATTTAGGTTGATTGCATGACTTTGCTGTTGTGAATAGTGCTGCAATGAACATATACATGCATATGTCTTTATGATAGAATAATTTCCATTCCTTTGAGTATTTTAAAACAAACCTAACAAAGAGCATAGACGCTGACTCATCACTGGGAATTTCTAGTTCCCTGAGGTTCAGTGATCTAGAGTGTCCAGCACTGAAGAAGTAAAACATGTATTTACGGACAAGGTCTCATTTCTCTTTTTTCCTATCCCCATCAAGCTCACCCCAGCAGTGGGTTGTCTTTGAGATTAGAAGCCATATCAACAACACTGAGAGGAAAAAGGAGAAATATTTCTTCTTTGTAAACAATTATTTTAATGTTTCCCCACGGCATCAACACCAAGCAAGGTCAACCCCTTCCACTCTTGTGCCCTACTGTTCTGCATCTCCTATAAGAATGAGGGATCCTAGCTCTGTGCACTTCATAAGTTCTGCTTGCATGAGGTCATCTTGCTGTCCAAGTACCTAAAATGTTGTCTATTCCTGGAAATATCACAGTGAAATTCTTTTTCCAAGTTTTAAAGGCTGTAATTAATCCGGCACTAGCTTTATAAAGACCAGTTATCACCTGCAGCTAATAAAATGATCCTTCATCTTTTCAATGGCATCTGACTTCTATCCAACTTTGCCACAATGCCAGTCTTCTTGTTTCCTGAATGCCTTATGCCCATTGCCCTCTGTGCCCTGAGTGTCTGCTCTTACATCTACCCCATACTCCTGGTTGGCACCTTGCTAATCACTGTCCTGTTTTAATCTTTATGCATGTACAATGTCTCATTTTCCCAACTCAGAGTAGGGATTACATCTTATTTACAAATCCTGACTATATCCTGGGGCCTAACAAATGGATAGGTGCTTAGCAGGTGCTCAATAAATACCTGTGGACAGTAGTGACCTTATAAAAAGATCACAGGTCTTTAGCTACATACCCTGATTAAAATCTTCATCAAAGGCTACCCAAACTTCCTCTTGAGCTCAAAATCACACTGCAGGACACACTCAAGTGCACCTTAGAACCACCCTATGGAAAAAAAGTCCCAAACTGGGGACAAGCATACATCCTCATGGTCAAAATGTTATCATCAAAATGACATTATAGTCATTTCTGTATCCTCAATGCCTCCCTCTCTGGCTTTCCTACCTGGAACATAGAAAAAAGTGCTGACTCATGTTGCTATTGATTATACCACAGGTGACAGCACTAGAACACTCCCCAGAGTAACTCAGACTTAAGCCAACAAACACGTATCAAACCCATCTTATATACAAAGCTAAAAATTATAGAGACATAGAGATAAAACAGTATTTTCTCTTTTGAAGCAACTTTTTAATACTTAGAAGTATTCACAATAATTTTTAAGGATTTCAAAATGCTGGCAGGAGTGGAGGGGGCTTTTTTCCATATACTGCAGCTACTTGATAGGACATAGACAAACACACGGATGCTTTTACATTATCAGCTCTTTCCATTAAATTGCTTATGACTCCAATTAAATTCATATACCCCCATCCCTACCCAAGTATATACACTAGAGCTCAGCACAGCTGCCACTCTATTTTCCTCCTCTCCTTCAATGCTGAGCACCTAGATCAGCACTGTGAAACAGAGTATTCAATGATGATGATAATCTTTGCTGTCAGATGACTACTGTACACTTGAAATGTGGCTAGTGAAATCGAGGACATACATTTTTCATTGTATATTATTTTAATTTTCTGCTTAAAATAAGCACATGGAGTGAGCGGCAATGTGTTAGTGCAGTTTTAGTCTCTGCAACCAACATCCGAGGATTCCTTTGCCTTTTCTCGTCCCACTCTGCAACCTTATTTCCACTCCCACCACTCCACTAATGCTGTCCGCCCTGCAATCCAGGCCAGCAATGGTTTCTTGTGCTAAATCCAAAAGATCCTGTAAATTCTTATCTTGCTCTGCCTTTCTCAGTATTTGCTGTAAATGCTCACAGTCTCCATCTAAAGCCACTTTCTCTCCTTGGGTTTTGAGTAACCAAATCCTTCTGGTTTTCTGTCTTTTTGGCTGTTCCCTTATAATTTCCATCATGGGTGCCCTTCCTCTGCCTATGACATAATTGTGGGTGGTCCTCAGAGTTCCAATCACACATCTCTTTTCACCTCAACGTTTGTATGGAACATTTCATCCATCTCCACAGTTTAAATTTGCATCAGTAAGTCCCAACTCTGTAGCTCCAAACTTGGTCTTTGTTTTGAGCTTCAAACTGATATTCTGTCTTGGCCCTTTCTTTTTATGTGTCTCAGAGACAGCTCAAAGTCATCCCCAAAACTAAGCTGATCATCTCCCCTGGACTAGCTCTTCCTCTTCTGAGGAGCAGTGAGTGGTACTAGTGTTAAATGAATGGCCCAAAGCCGACCTGCATCCTTCACGCCTCCCACCCCATCCCACGTCCAGCACACAGTGAGATTCACATCAGTGTTTGCTATTATTATCTGATCAATCACCAAGCCCCATGGGTTCCGTTCCCTTGGGGTCTCTGGAAATCATCCACTTCTCTTATCCCTAATTCTGCTACCACAAATCAAGCTGGTAACTTCTCAGCCTGGAATCACTACAATAGCTCTTTGTCCCACTAGGCTGAGTCTCTCCAATTCATTCTCGACAGAGCAGACAAAGCAGTATTTCCAAATAGAATTCTGAAAATCTCACCCTTCTCTTTAAGCCCTTCAATGGCTCCCTGGTTTCATTAAGATAAAGCCCAAAGGCATGTGAAGTTAAGGCATTTCATTACATCTGGTTCGCAGTGATATCCCCAAGTTTCATCTCAACATGCTCTGAGCCCAAGCTCAGTGCTCCAGACAAAATGGATCTTAGCCTCATGAATTCAACAAGCTCTGCTCTGCCCTAGGGTTCTGCATACCACTACCATTGGTGCCCACAGTCTACACTGCCCATCTCCAGTCTACTTTTCCTCCTGTCTGTCCTGCTCCCTTCTATCCCTCTAGACTCAGCTCAGAACATCTTCCTCCAGGATTCGATCCTTTCCACAAACTGCAGGAGTGGGTTTGATGGCCTTCCTTCCAACACAACAATTGTGTAATCTCTGTAATCGAAAACAGCACATTATCACCATCAGTGATCACCTGTGTACTCACCTGTGCATGCCAGAGCCAGCTGGGAAACTCTCATTTATTCATCTTTGTTTCAACCATGCCTGACAGTAAATACTCAGTAAATTACTATCCACTAAATGAAGCAAATATATGGCAACAGGCTTTCTTTCAACATACTGTCTGTTAATAGACATATACTTCAATCAGATAGACAGCAATCCCCACTTACCCACTATTTTTGCTTTCCATGGTTTCAGTTACCAGTAGTCAACTGAGGTCCAAAAACATTAAGTGGAAAATTCCAGAAACAAACAGTCCATCCTGCCCAGGATGTGAATCATCCCTTTGTCCAGTATACCTAGACTGTGGACACTATCCCCAGAACCGCCCTCCCACCACCCTGTTAGTCTCTTAGGAGCTATCACAGTGATCAGCTCGAACGTTGTATTATCACTGTGCCTGTGGTTCACGTCACCTTTATTTTACTTAGTAATGGCCCCTAAGCACAAGGGGAGTAATGATGGCAATTCAGATATGCCAAAGAGAAGCTGTAAAGAGCTTCCTTTAAGTAAAATGATGAAAGTTCTCTGTTGAATAAAACAAATTTACATACTGTAGTTGCTAAGATCTATGAGAAGAATAAATCTACTGTGAAATTGGGAAGAAGGAAAAAAAATTGTGCTGGTTTTGCTGTTGCACCTCAAACTTTATTATAGGTATGTATGCATAAAGGAAAGCTTAGTATATATGGGAGTTGATACTATTCAGTTTCAGGGGTCCACTGGGGGTCTGGGAACACACACCTCAAGGATAAGGGTAGACTATGGTAAGAAATGTTATTTTAATTTATAAAGGAAAGAGGTTTAATGGACTCACAGTTCCACATGCCTGGGGAGGCCTCACAATCATGGCAGAAGGCAAAGAAGAAGGAAAGGCACATCTTACATGACAGCAGGCAAGAGACAGGAAATGTTACTGGCATTCTCATTTCAGGAGTCAAGTTGCCTGTCTGCAGGACAGTCTAATTACACAATTTGTCCAGATTCCCAGGCACCAAAGATGACCAATTTGTTGGCTGAATT
Organism: Alouatta palliata; assembly: GCA_004027835.1. Lineage (NCBI taxonomy): Eukaryota > Metazoa > Chordata > Mammalia > Primates > Atelidae > Alouatta > Alouatta palliata. The sequence goes on from PVKV010006050.1 coordinate 23,328, forward strand.
GTGTCTCCTCAAAATTCATATGTTGAAACTCTAACCTCCAGTACCTCAGAATGTTATTGTGTTTGGGGAATACCTAGAAGTACTTTTTGTGGGCTTTTAAAGAAGTTATTAAGTTAAAATGAGGCTGCTTTGGTGGGCCCTAATCCAATCTGACTGGTGTCCTTCTAAGAGGACATTTGGACATACAGGAGACACACCAGGGATGTGGTCACAAAGGAAAGGTCACGTGAGGACACAGCGAGAGGGGGTGGTCCTATGCAAGCCAAGGAGAGAGCCCTCCGAAGAAACCAGACCTGCTGGCACTTTCACCTTGAACTTCTAGCCTGCCAACGGGTGAGAAAATAAACTTCTGTTGTCTCAGGCATTCAGGTTGTGGTGCTTTGTTATAGCAGCCCAAACAAAATAATACAACCAATGATGGCCAACATTAGTTACACAGCGTCTGCTTTCCCAGAATGTGCCTTGTGTATGTATATATGTTTTTATATCACACACATGTACACCCCACCCAGTGTCTTCCCATCTCGGTCAACTGCAACACACTCTTGTACGTTCAGCTCAGGCTGAAACCTACCAAGTCATCCCTGTCTCTTCTCTTTTTCTTGTTAATTCATTAGCAAGCCATGCTGCTCCTACCTTCAAAATATGGCCAGATTCCAACTAGGTACCTCTAACCACCTCCACTGTGAGAAATAAAAATAAAATCCTAAGCCCCCAAGTGATTCAACAAACCCCATCTTGGCCAAGAGAGCCCCAGAGAAACCTTGGAAGCTGAATTCAGGTGTATAAAAGGATAAAAGCTAGGATACCCCTGTTTATACTCCCTCTGTTGATATGAACAGCTTCTAACAGTCATTAGGCTTTCTTCCCTAAGGGCTAAACAGCAACCAGCCCTTTCAAAATCCTCCTAGCTGATTTACAAGGTACAGACGAAAGACAAGATGACATTAATCATTTCTTCACTTCTCCCGGAGATACCTGCTTCCTCTATTCCCTTTTTCTTCAAATATTCACCTTATCTTATGTAAAACATAGATTTACTGAGCACTAACTAGAGTCTCACAAATGTCTTACTGCCACCTCAGCTTTAATATACATATATATATATAAAAAATATATATATACATATAAAAATATAAATATATATTACATATATTATACATATAATATATACATATATTACATATATTATACATATAATCCATATATTATACACATATATATAATATATACATATATTATACATATATAATATATACATATATTATACATATATAATATATATCATACATATATAATATATACATATATTATACATATGTTATACATATATTATACATACATATTAAAATATATATATAAATATATATATTAAAGCTGGCTCTCAGGAGGTTTAGTGTGTGTGTGCATGTGTGTGTGTATATATATATATATATACACACACACATGCACACACACACACATGCACACACACACACACACAGACACACACACACTAAACCTCCTGAGAGCCTGTTTGGGGAAGAAAAAAAAAGCCAGATGCTTCTGTGACTTAAGTTTTTTCCAGGTGTACCTTTAGGCTGGCTCAGTAAGCCTAGATGCTTGGTGACAAGCCTCAACCACTCATTTTGGTTGTCACTTGTTACCACCTTGGTCCACCCACTCTCACCTGCTGCCTGGTGACTCTCATGGCCGCCTAATGGTCTCTGGGCTTTTACCCTGTCTCCCCAAGTCTGTTCTCAACACAACTTCCAAAAAACAAACCTTTTAAAACTGGGTCTTCCCATCTCATTGAGGGTAAAAGCCAAATCCTCACAGTGGTCTACCAGGGTCACAGGACGTGCCCCTCCCCTACTTCTCAGACCTCATCTCCTCCTCTCCTCTTCCTCACTGGCTCTGCACCGGCACAGTGGCCCCTCATGCATTCCTGCCCAGAGTTTGCACATCAGCTGTTCCTTTCATCTGGAAACTCTCCTCCAGGTATAGACATGGCTGGCTACCTCATTCTCCTCAAGTTTCTGCTCTGATGTTACCATCTCAACAAGACCTATACTGACTGTCTTATTTAAGATTGTATTATCCTCTCCCCAAGCCTGAAGCCCCCTTTAAATGCCTTGATTTTTCCTCCAACGGGAGTCCCCTCTCTCAGCTATGTAGTTTGCTTACTTAGGCAGGTTTTGTCTGAGTTTTCCCTCTTGGTTCCCCAGTGCCTGGGACAGTGCCTGGCACACAGCAGCTGCCCAATAATAGTTGAAGAAATGGCAACCTAAAAGGCTACCTACTCTTTCATTCTTGTGTCAATGGACAGTAGGATTTACTACCTGTCCTATTAGGAAGCCAAGCGAAACAGAAATCCTTTAGCCATTATTTCTGAGGAAGGTTAATCTACATTCAGATGTCAACTCATGCTTTCATACAATGCTTCCCTTCTGAAAAACTGCCTCAATTTTTTTTCTCAAGCGACAACTTTAAAGAGCTTAAATTTTATCCCTGAGAGCTTCTGCTTTAACATTTATTCACCTTCTGCCCCAGAGACTCATCTGTCATGTTAATATCCTAAAACACAGCATTGCTTTGAAAAGACAAACAATTTCACTCCAACCAACACCCAAATGAGAACATTTCACCTCCCAACAGCAGTTATGATGTCTGGAAATAAAAGGGTGCCTTTCTCTTACTGCTGGCTCATGCTTAGTCAAACCAGCTCCAGATTCAAAGAGCACAGGATGCCCAGTGTCCATGACAGGGAGGTTCCAGGACCTAGCCCACGTGTCAGCTCCATGGTGGAGTCTCCACCTACTGCAAAGAGACATACGAGTTCTGGGCCCAATCAACTAGAATCTAGTAGCAATTAATGTGACGGATAGAAAGTCAATAATAAGAATGGCTAAAATTCCAGAGAAGAAAAATGCCACGCTTTGAAAGACTCAATTGTTGATAAACTCCAACAGCCAAAAAGCCACCCCTCTAACAAACTCACCCGCGCCTTCAGCTAAGGTGCTTGGTACACATTGGCTATTCATGGTACTTCTCCACATAGAAGGGTCTTTCCAAGTGCAGACTGAGATATCCTTCCCATGCCATCCACCTTCTAATACGATTTCTAATTAGAAAAAGGCTGTAGGTATCATGAAATCATTGAGCTCTTTAGTCCAAGGTGGCTTAGGGGTTTAAAATGGAAACACAGCCCAAACAATGAACTGAGAATGAAAATTCTTATTTCAAGATATACTTAAAAATAGGAAAGGATATTGATATTAACCCTAGATCCAACATCATTCATGTCATATACCTTCCAACAGATACCTTCTCACCCCGCAAAATAATAATATATGCACACAAAATAATAATACTATGGGGATTTACAGTATGGCTGCTGATAATCATAATATTGGCCCAGGGGGCTGGATATGGTGGCTCACACCTGTAATCTCAGCACTTTGGGAGGACAAAGTGGGTGGATCACCTGAGGTAAGGAGTTCGAGATCAGCTGGCCAACATAGTAAAACTCCATCTCTACTAAAAATACAAAAATTAGCTGTGCATGATGGTGAGCACCTATAATCCCAGCTACTCGGGAAGCTAAGACAGGAGAATCACTTAAATCAGGGAGGCAGAGTTTGCAGTGAGCCGAGTTCATGCCACTGCCCTCCAGGCTGAGCAAGAGAGTGAGACTCCACCTCAAAATATATATACTAGTACAGGGTTAGGTCAGAATTCTAACTTTGTGAAGACAGTTTCTTCACTGAACAATGTTTAATTCTGTAATTTTGTTCATATTAAACAATGTTTTGGAAATGATTCCAGAAAGGGAAATGACCCTGTGACTGCCTAATGGTACCTCAGAGAAAATCAACTGCTATTCAGAAGGGTATGAAGAGCCAGGGAAGGAGTGTAAAAAACTGCTGTGACTATAAAAACGCTCTCCCCAAATTTCTACCAACAAATAACAAAAGCAGTAATAATTACTAACAATCATTGTGCCAGGCACTATTATAATGACATCATGTGTAAAAACCCAACCATTTCATATGCTAAAAAAAATGTAGAGGGATAATGATATTTACCTTAGAGCTAACAAGGTAGATATTAATAATGTCAGTTTTACACAGAAAAAAACTCAGGAGAAGAGAAGCTAAGCACCCTGTATACCTGACACAATCAGTTAAACAGTGAAGAGAAGACAATGGCATCGGGATGGGACTGTCTCATCAACACTCCCTGCTCATGAATCACAGTAGAAACCAAGGGTTTTCATTTTACATGAACCCAGGAGCCTTGAAAATTACTAATATGCAGTTATGATTATGTGCAAATAACTCCAAGAAGAAACAATGGCCCCATTTGAAGGGCAGAAGACGAATCTCCTACAGGTAGAAAACGGAGGCGAGAGATGGGGAGACCAGGGCACCTAGGAAGGGTTGATTGCAAAGAGTGCAGTGTGATTCCTAGTGGGATGCAGGGTGTCCCTGGAAGACAGAGAAGATGGAAAGTGAATCCAGTGAAAAAATCAATATGATTAGTACAACAGAAACACCAAACCTACCAATAAATTTCCCTTCTATTTTAAAGAGTTAAATCAAAATAAAGATAGGGAAGAATGAAATTGTCATAGGAAATCATTACCCAATGTTTATTAACTATCAGTTATGGTTGTTATTGTTATACGGTTAGACTTTAAATTCTTAGTCCCTCTCTCAAAAGAAAAATCAAATAAAAACGTACTCATCACTCTGCAGAACCATCCTTTCCTCTCGTCTCAAAGGAAGCATTTTCATCCTCCCTCTGAGGCCAATTCCTCAACCTGTGCTCTTCTTCCTACCCACTCTGTGAGTTCATTTATTCATTCAACAAACATTTAATCAATGCTTACATATCAGGCAACCTGCTTAATACTAGGGCTACAAAGTGGCATAAGAAATGGTTCCTCGTCTCAGTCTAGGGGGAGACCCTGATAAATTAATTAACAATCACAGGACACTAATGGTATGAAAATGGAGTGTAAGTAATCTTTGCACCATCAAGAGGCCCATATTGGATTTTCACTGGCTGTCTTGACAAGGACATCTTTCCTTAGCTCTGTTAAACATAGCAGAGTGTCTCCAATTTTAAATAAAAATAAAAAATCTCTCCTTCGACTTTTTTGTTAGGAACCTTTTGTTAGGAAGCCAAGTGAGTTGATATCTTATCAGCTGGGATGATCCATTTACACACATTTTCTAGCCCTGTGTGTTCTAACCAAAGTCTCCTTCTACACTTTGAATGGCACTAACAGAAACAAAATTCTGCTCCAAGCTCAGAAAATGACCAGTTGCCTCCGTGGACTAATTACCACATGGGCCAGCTGCTTTCCCAGACCATCTGTTCTCTTGATGGCCCCAAATATTTCTAACTCTGGAATTTGAGGATAAGAGCCAGCAACATTCAGAAGCCAATCCTGATCAATAGCCCTGCTCTTCCCCTGACTTCCCAGCTCCTCTTTAAATAGCGCATGGACCACCACTAATTTAGGCATTCTAAATATACAGCACATAATACAGACCAAGCTACAGATGGAAGGCTGCACATGAGAAGCTGCTGCTGCGACTCACACTGGTTTTCACAGACTGACTGCAAAACAGTATTTTGGGAAAGAAAGGAAAAGAGAGAAGCAGGCTTTTAAAAAAGGCACTTTTGACAGTAGGGTCTTTCTTCAAGGGAAGAAAGAAGAGGCGTTTTGTTCTCTTTCCTCTTGCCCCTGAAAACTCCTATGCATCTCCTAGGAGTACTGGGAAGGGGAAAAAACACCCTAAGATGCTGCAAGGAAAGGGGCTCGGATGGAGAACACCAGAGCCTCTAGTTGCATTAAACTGTTGCTTGGGGGCCAGGAGCATGCGAAGCCACCATTTCTGCAGAGCTAACTGGTAAATCCACACCAGCTTAGCACTCTACGATGACTGGTGCTCTCCAACTTGGACACCTGTAGTCTCCATTACAATGCAGCAGAAACAGAGCCCAGGACACAAGAGGGTTTGCTCAAACTTCTTCCACAGGGCCGATCACCTCCTTCCCAGAAACAATCTCACCTTTACAGGCTGCCTGCTCCAGTCTTAGTATTTAGAGTAAAGACTGTGTGAGACCTAGAAGTAACCTTTATTTTTCTCTTCTCGATTGCCCAGGTGATTCCCAGGCAGCAGGAAGTCCCCTGAAACTACCACCTCGAATCCTGTGTCTATTTCAAATACCCTATTATGTCACTTTTAGAGAGTCAAACGCTAATTTTTTAGTCACGTCAACATGATTTAAGCATTGCTGTATCTCACTGCAAAGTGTAACAGCAACAGAATATCCAAATAAAATATCTGGAAAACACAGCATCACTCATAATTCTACCACTTAGGAAAAAAAACCCATTAATGCTTTTATACAGCATTTCCGTCCCCTCCATCTTTCTTTACATAGCTGGATATAAACTTTTAATTTCTTTCACAATTAAAATGATAGATTTTCCTCATAGTAAGACTTTCACCTATGTTAATATTTACTGAATGTTTTTTGTTTACTGTAAAACATTCCACTATACCATTATTGCATAATTTTAACCAGTCTCCTGTTACACATCTAAATTGCTTCTCATTTTTCATTATTATAAATACTTAATGATACAAATATTCATGGATATTTCTGAGAATCAGCTTTCAGAAAGGAAAATACTAGAAAAAGGTATGAATATTTTGAAGCTTGACACAAATTATTTTCAGAATGTTTGAAACAGTTTATGCTCCTAATACTAAATTTTCGTTTCACCTGCCCCTAACAATATTTTGTGTCATTGTTTATAAAACTGTGAACATTTAGTATTTTATTTTCATTTTAAATTTTCTCTATTAGGTAAGAAAAAAATGAACAGTTTTATTTATATATCAGACATCTCTATCTCTTTCGTGATCTGTTTATCTTTTGCCCATGATGTTTGTTTGTTTGAAGTTTCAGCAAGAATTTATGTCATGCTTACATGCATCTTGAAGCAAATAAAGCAAAGTCTTTTTATCTTTCACTCTTAGCCTTTCATGTGTGTTTCGATGTTGTACAATAATCTGCAAAGGACATGACTGATTTCTAATAAATTTGGTACATAATTCAAAGGTACTAAGACACACATTTACATTCCATACACTTTACATTAGTCCACAGAATTAGTAATTTTTCATGAATTCCAGTGTAATTTAGCATGTGGGTAGAGGTGACAGAGATTAATGACTTCATTAAACATGGATGTAAAGCCAAAGTACACTCTGTGCTATTAATAAGCTCTATTTATTGACCATAAACATATTCATAACTTAAGTAGGTTCAGCCACGAACTTGAAAATGAAAAATGTGTTTACTCTGTAGCTTATGGGAACATTGGTAACTAGTAAGACTCCTTTGGAAAATGTCTAGAAATGCAAGGATTTAAGGAACAAAATGGTAACTATATGACAGAAGGGTCAAGAGCACACAGCCCTCATGGTGAGACCAACCAGTGTACCGCCGGGCTATGCCTGGGATGTAACAGATATTTGGTAAATGCTTGTTGAATAAATAATTATTCCAGGGTGGTAAATTTCACCTACCTCTCCTGGTCTCCTGATTCAGATAGCATTTTCTGCCTTTTTACTAATGTCTAGTATGAACTTCAAACCTCAACTCAAGTCCTCTTCAACTCTGTGCCATCTACCCTGCTGGAGCCAGCCTGCCAACCTGGGCCAAGCCTCCCCTGTGTCATGTCCAATGCCACAGTTTGACTTACATTTTTCCCTAAAGGCTTTCATGATAAGGAGATGTTCCATTCAACATCAGCTGGAAGCCCAGCTATGTTCCGGTCTTGCTGGTCCATGCCACCGGCCCACAGCCACCAGCCTAGCAATGGTATAATGCTTCCGGTTATTAAGCGTGAACTTACCTCAAACTAGTGACAGTGCATTTGAAAAATTATTCCCAAAAGTGGAAATTTATCTTTATTATAATCTGTTGATTATGATGAGACATAATATGAACAGATTTTTCAAAATTTTGTCTTTTGAATTAATCTTATAGTAAAAATAAGAGTTGGGTCTTCCTTCTTTTAGCCTGTGCCCTGCTTCCCCTGCCCAGTGTATGGCATAGTTGTGTCTTTCATGCGAAGGTTATGATCAAGCGCTCATATAAATGAGAAAGAGAACTGACATCAAAAAATAATGGTAGCTGCCTTAAATTCTTTTTTGAAAAAAAAAAATCTTATCTGTAAATATGTTTGTAATAGCTTCTTAAACCCTTTGAAATGTCTATGGAAGAGCCCAATATACTAGCTTAAAGCTAAAGAGTTACTCTGTCCTGAACACATTCAGCTTCCTCCCCACCTTGTATTTCACAGCAAGAGCCTCCGCCCAGGAGCTCTTCAGTCACCTCAAATATGTATATTTGAGCCAGAGTCTTGCTCTGTTGCCCAGGCTGGAATCCAGTGATGTGATCCCAGCTCACCGCAACCTCCCCCTCCCAGGTTCAAGTGATTCTCCTGCCTCAGTCTCCTGAGTAGCTGGGACTACGGGCACACACCGCCATGCTTGGCTAATTTTTTGTATTTTTTTAAGTAGAGATGCGGTTTCACCATGTTGCTCAGGCTGATCTTGAACTCCTGAGTGCAGGCGATCTGCCTACCTTGGCCTTCCAAAGTGCTGGGATTACAGGCCTGAGCCACCACACCCAGCCCCACCTCAACTATTTTTAAAGCCTTTTCATTAGTCTCCCAGTTTCCACCCTTTTTTTTTCTTTTTTTTTTTTTTTTTTTTTGTGGACAGAGACTGTGTTATTTACTATTTATTAAGATAAAATTCACATGCCACACAATTTATCCCTTTAAAGTAAACAAGCTAATTTTTTTATGTGTTCACAGGTTTATGCAACAACCACCACAATCTAATTTTAAAGATTATTGCATCTTCCCCAAAAGGAACTGTACCTATTCCACAGTCACTCTCCATCTCCACTAACCCCTCCAATCCCTAGAACCCTAAGCAAACAATAATCTGTCTCTGCCAATTTTCCTATGCTGGACATTTCATAGAAATGGAATTAGAGGATTTACAGTCTTTTACATCTGGTTTTTAACTTGGTGTAATGTTTTCAAGGACCATCTATGCTGAAGCATATATTAGTAATTCATTTCTATGGCCAGATAATCTTCTATTGCATGCAATCCACATTCTGCTTATCCATCCATCCACTGATGAACATTTGGGTTGTTTCCATTTTTTGGCTATTATAAACAAAGCTACTATGATCATTCAGATTTGAGTTTTTAAGTGAATGTGTGTTTTCACTTCTCATCTCTATGTGTGTTTGGGTGTGTATCATATATACACACACATACATACACACACACACATACATACACACACACACATACATACACACACACACATCTAGGAGTGGAATCACAGGGTCATATGGTTACTCTGTGTTTAACATTTTGAGGAACTGCCAAACTATTTTCCAAACCTGCCTCCAATCTAGCCCTCTATCCTGCTATCAGAGTAACCCGGCTAGAAAGAAAATCTAACCATGACATTTAAAATGGTCAACAGACCATTGGATAACCTAAACGTAGCTAGTTTATAAAATGCATGGTCATCTTGGCCCTGCTTAATTCTTCAGGGTTGTCACCTTGCTGTGCCGTCGCCTTCTACCTGAACCTATTACGCTCCTCCTTCATGTTGCAGCACTATCTGGTTATTTGTGAATCTCCAGATCTACCAGCTTGTACACACCTCCATGTTTTGCCCATGTTAGTTATTCCTGCTCCTAAAACACTCCCCTCCTCCACAACACACACACATCCTTGGCCTGTAGCAATTCTTACTCATCTTTTAAAACATGCTCAAGTGCAGCCTTTCCTGTGATGCCCTTCCTGACCATCCCACTCCATGGCCAATTCTCTCTGTCTTGTACACTTGTTTAATGTATGACTCTGTGCGTCATTACCTGTGTACATGGGTGCCCCTCCCTTTGGGTTCTGGGGCTTGTGAGGGGCATGGACTCTATTGTCTAACTCTGTCTATCTCCAGCACTGAGAATGCCTAAGGTATGTCCCATGAACACAGATCACTGAATATCCAAGTCTTTAAAAATCTCAAACCATAAATCTCAGTGTCCCACCACACATCTATCCCTACATTTAACAAACCACAAAGTTTCAAGTTGCACTTAACCTAATTACCTCCTACCGCTATTTAATTTCCTCTGGCTCTGTCTTTTACAACCAAGTCTTTACAATCAGTACCCTCCCTACAGAAGAAATCTTCAGATGAAGTCACCTCTGAGAGCGGCATTTTCCGTAGCATTGAGAAACCAGAGAGAACACTCCAAGGTTAGAAAGGTCCATTTCTTCCCTTCACCCTATGTTCACAGTAAAGACAGGAAATGTGGGGACAGTAGGAGGGCTGGGTAAAATTTGGACAGGCATTTCTATGATGGAGCCCCTCTTGTTATGTTTAACCCTCCCCCACCTCAGCTCCTACAAGAGATGTAATGGGAATAAAGTCAACTGCGGAAAGAATCAGCCGATATATTCACTCTGAAGAAAAACAAGTCCAAATCTCTCCACGGATGTTGACTTCTGATAAGCAACCTCAATGGAAACAGATGGAGAGGGAGGAAGGATGCTTCCCAGACCCTGTCTCTTGCTTGCAATCAAAATAACCTCATCAGGGCCATCCACATGCTCCCTTTCTCTAGGTAAATCAGAGATTCTGACTTATGGTGCAGAGAAACATTGGCGGCTGCTGACAGTGACATTTACAATATGAGGAAATACAGGGAGGCTATTTACAAATGGGTCATGTTCCAATGTTCATTTGTAAGTCCCACAGAAAACACAGAAACAATATTGTCTGTTGTGGTGAAATTCTCAGACCAGCCCATGAAAACCTCTCTAACCCATTGTGTGCCCATAGCACAGCATTTATAGTGCCATACACATCGACCCAGGGATGTAACTGTGAAATCCATTCACAGTTAAAACATTGAAAGTCAGAATGACATCACACAGGGATCAATGAGAGAAGGACTGTCCCTTCCCACAGGACAGGCAGGAGGCTGGGAGGAGGGAGCCCTACGTGATTATTGATGGGTCCTTAGGGCACAAGCTGCAGATGGCGGGGATGGGTGCAGAGAAAAGCAGCAGAAGCGACAGGCAGACAGTTCACCAGAAAAAGGAACACAACAGGATTCAGAAGAGAATGCCTAGCCTCCTCAGGGTTTAAAGTCTTGGCTTTATTTCTGAACCAAGGGTTTGTGTGAGTGATGATAAAGAGAGCAGCAGGGAACACTTCAGCCAGCGCCATGTCTCTAGGCTTGCAGGAGGAAGGGAAATACAGGGAAAAGGCAGACAGTTCTGGTGGGAACAAGATGCTACCTTTGCCTCTCCGACCAATGCCAATTTTAACTCCCCTACTCCAGCTAACGTAGGACTTGTGTCAACACTGGAATGGGGTAAAAGGGGTTCTAGGTTGACTAAGGGGAAAGGAAGAAAGGACTGAAAGTAATGAACCCATATTCTGGCAATGAGGAAGAAGGGGCTCATTCAATACTACCAGTGTGGAGCAGTATGTTTGTTAATTACAAATTTCCACTATAAGAATAGCTTTATTTTTTAATATAATGTGGCATTTGAGAGAAGAAATCCAAAGGCCCAAAACATGACATTAAATCTCAAAGAATATCAATCGGCTACAAAATAGGGTTTTAAAAAACAATGCCATTTCTTTAGTTCATCACCATCAAACACAGATCAGACCATGGGATCTGAGGCTTTCCATTCAAAAGTAAATCTTCTAATAATGGACTTCCAGATTTAGGGTGTTACTGGAACACTCCCAATCATGAGTAAAAAAAAAATGCACTTCAGTTCTTTTAAACTGTTGGATTCTGCATGAGGGTTGGGGCTAAGTTGTGAAGTTGTGGGAAGACTTTATTGATTTGTAGAGCAGCATAAGTAGACAAAGTAATCAATAGGTTTTAAAGTATGATTTTATAAAAGAGTTTCAGACTTCTGTTTCTGCTCCAGGATATCATGAGCTGAAAGAAGCATCCCTTACCACAAAAAATAAATAGATAACCTTCAAATTCAAGACTTTTTTGAACTTAGTGGAGAGCTGAAGTCACAGAGCAAACAGCCTGGCTCAAAATCTGAGGAGTCACAGATGCTGGCTGGAAGAAAAGAGATATGAGCCCTGGCTTAGTGGGGCAGATGCACTCGGCTACTGGTAAAAAGAAATCAATGAAATGAGCAAGGCTAAGTGCAGATGAGTAGGGCAGTGAAGCCCTTGGTGGTTCCAAAAACTGGAGCTTCCTTTTGCAAGCTTTTTCTCCAGGAACCCCATTGGGTGTTCATAAAAAAGATCAGAAAGAACCTTAGAACGCCAGCCATGTCGTGCAGCCAGCAAGAGAGGAAGGGCAAAACATTCCTCCTGGATCCTCCCCTCCAGCCTTCCATTTATGGAGCAAAAACATTATTGGTGGGGAAAGAGCAACAAATATTCTCACCTTAGGGAACTGGTGAAAACTCAGTGCAGCTGAGGAAGGCAGAGGTAGGATAAGAAAATACCCTAAACCCAGTACCACTGTACCTGCCTAAGACTGAAATTTTATCTGAAAAATCAGAGACAACCCCACTTCCCTGCTGCCCTGCACAGACAGCTAAGCTGGTAAGCTGTGAATAACAAGAAACAGCAGAATATTGCTAGGAATGGGATGGGAGAGAAGTACAGAGACCTTCTTTGAAATACAGAACAATAAGAAGACCTCAATTGTATGGCTGAACAGACAGCGCTTAGGCAAAACAACCTCCGCCCTAAACACAAGGAATCTCGAAAGGGATCTGAAGTCCGTGGTAACGATAGTAACAACAAACCTCAAACCCAGACCAACTCCTGACTACTCATCCCCTACCTCCCCTGACAACATCAAGACACAAAGCAATCATCAGAACCAGACTCAGATATGATATGGATGCTGGAGCTATCTGATGGAGAATTTAAAATAACCATGAATAACATGTTAAAGGCTCCAATGGAAAAGTGGACAAGTATATGGGTCACTTCTGCATAGAGATGGAAATGCTAAGATTCACATGGAAGTGCTAGAAATGAAAAATACGGTTAAGAGCGACCTATAAAAATCTTTTTTTTCCTCTATTTTTTATTGCATTTTACATTTTGGGGTACATGTGAAGAACATGCAAGATTGTTGCATAGGTGCACATATGGCAGTGTGATTTGCTGCCTTCCTTCCCATCACCTACATCTGGCATTTCTCCCCATGCTATCCCTCCCCAACTCCCTACCCCCCGCTGTCCCTCCCATATTTCCCCCCCGACAGACCCCAGGGTGTGATGCTTCCCTCCCTGTGTCCATGTGTTCTCATTGTTCAACACCCACCTATGAGTGAGAACATGTGGTGTTTGATTTTCTGTTCTTGTGTCAGTTTGCTGAGAATGATGGTTTCCGGGTTCATCCATGTCCCTACAAAGGACACGAACTCATCGTTTTTGATGGCTGCATAATATTCCATGGTGTATATGTGCCACATTTTCCTTGTCCAGTCTATTATCGATGGGCATTTGGGTTGGTTCCAGGTCTTTGCTAAACAGTGCTGCAATGAACATTTGTGTGCATGTGTCCTTAGAGAACTATTTATAATCCTTTAGGTATATACCCAGTAATGGGATTACTGAGTCAAATGGAATTTCTCTTTCTAGGTCCTTAAGGAATCGCCACACTGTTTTCCACAATGGTTGAACTAATTTACACTCTCACCAACTGTGTAAGAGTGTTCCCATTTCTCCACATCCTCTCCAGCATCTGCTGTCTCCAGATTAAAAATCTTTAAATTGGGCTGGGCATGGTGGCTTACGCCCATAATCCCAGCACTTTGGGAAGCTGAGGCAGGCAGACCACTTGAAGTCAGTACTTTGAGATAAGCCTGGCCAACATGGCAAAACCCTGACTCCACTAAAAATTCAAAGATTAGCCAGGCATGGTAGCACACATCTGTAATCCCTGCTACTCGAGAGGCTGAGTCAAGAGAATCACTTGAACCTGGGAGGCAGAGGTTACAGTCAGCCAAGATCATGCCATTGCACTCCAGCCTGGGCAAAAACCTTTCAGTGGGCTCATTAGTAGACATGTCTCTGCTAAGGAAACAACAGTTAACTTAAGGTGGGTCAATTAAAATTACCCAACTTAAACAGAAAGAGGAAAATGGTGCAAACAAAGAAACAGAACACCCAAGAGCTATGAGACAATGTTAAACAGTATGATACAAACATAGCTGGAATTCCAAAAGAAGAGAGAAGGAACATGGTGAAGAAATATTTGAAGAAATGCTAGCTCAGAATTTTCCCAAATGAATGAAAGACACTATACCATATATCTAAGAAACGTGGAGATTACAGATATAAGAAATTCAGTAGGAGAAATACAAAACAAAACAAAGCCTAGGCATAATTTAGTTAATACTATTGCACCAATGTTACTTTCCTATTTTGTATCATTGTACCATGATTATGTAAAATATTGGCATTAGGAGACGTTGGATGAAAGGTATACTGGAACTTTCTGTACTATTTTTGCAACTCTTCTATAACTTTAAAATGATTATAAAATAAAAAGTCCTTAAAAAGTGGCTTTAGTATTAGAAACTACATTGAGAATGTAATAGTGATGCTTATGACAGAAAAAGAAAACTTTCTAAAGAAATTACTCTCACACTCACTTATTCTCAACCTCCTGCATTTGTGTTCTTCAGTTTGGATTTTAAATCAGCTTTGAGGTCTATCCCAGGAACCCAGGTGCATCACTTCCATGGAAGCTATCCTCCAATTCAAACAACCAATTTACAATGGAACCATAAGATCAGACAAATGTGTACGGAGTATCATATTTATCTTGGATTATATAAACTTTTTAAACTATTTTTCTATTTATTTGAAGCACATTAAAAAAAAAACTGGTACACCTTGGAAATTTAGTGGCACAAGGTACATAGCCATAACTTGAGAGACATTATGTAGAAAAAAGAATTTTAAAAAGGGAGATAAAATGGAAAAAAAAATCTGTTTCAAATACTGCATAACTTTAACTTCCCAAACAGATAATTCACAACTATTAGGTCAATAGACTGATAACATCCATAAAAAGGTAGCTTTCTTCCTAAAATGCAAGTATTTAGAAGATTGGTATCTAAACAAAATAAAAAACAAACTGAAATGAAAGCCTAGATATCACATCTAAAATTGTTTTTTTGTTGTTGTTGTTGTTGTTCAGGTCTTAGTACTCTTCTCTCCCTCTACCATATCCTGCTGGAGTTCCAGGCCCATTCTGAAGGTCCAGAAATTTCTCAGAAATTTCTGGCCTCCTGAACCATAGGGATCTCCCATGTTCACTGCTCCTCCACTGCCCATTCTCATGTCTCTTTCTCTTGGATCCATGTAGCCCATTCGGCCCTAACTTTCCTCTCTTTAGGATCTTATTTGTTCTTCCATCTCACAGTGATGAATTATCACCTCTTCCTGTCTTCTACATCATTCCTCCTCTTGCCTCAATTGCATTTCTTAACATTTCTGCATTTCTTGATTCTGAAGTTCTTCCATGTGTCTTAATTCTTCCTGTCGTCTCATCAGATCTTGGTGTAAAAGGTTTGCTTGATGTTCATGAGTAACATCTCCCATTTCACTTTCCAACTTGTCTTTTGCATCCTTCATGTTTTTTTTTCAACTTGTTCCCTTTGCCGTTTTTCCATTTCATCCAAGGACTTCCATCACTGAGAATATTCATACTCAAATGTGCCATGCTGGACAAAACGAGGAGGGGTTTCTCTCTCCATTTGATGCACTGGATTCTTCTACGTAAGTTTTTCAGGAAGACCATCCTAATCGTCTAGTTGTTCAAGTGGTTCCACAATGACTGGACGAGTTGTTGCCAGCAAGAAAACACTTTCACTGCATCGTTCAAATGCCTTTCTTGCTGCTCCTTTAGAAGCAAATTCAACAATGCCTTTCCCTATAGAATCTTCCACAATCATCCACAATTACAACAGCTCTTTCAATAGGACCAAACTGGCTAAAGCCTTCTTGCAACAGTTCATTGGAAACATAAGGTGAAAGATTACAAACAGAAAAGGTAGCAGCATGTGTGGCAAAATGAACTCTAAGCTGTCTACCTCTCATGGGCATCATCGAGTTCAGCTTTGGCAATTTCCGCCAAAGCTCTAGATTCAAGCTTAATAAAAATCCTTTGCCTCTGTTGACAACTTCCCCTGGTACTCCATATTTAGCAGATAGTCTTTCGAATTCTTGCTCTGTGATATCACCAGGTAGATTCCCAACAAACAACAGACATCGCTGTGTATGTTTTCTCTCCAGGCTTCCTCAAGAGTCACCAGTTGGCTTTAAACCCCGCCGAGCTGGAGATCATTTTTTTGCTATGGCCCACAGGTGGGGGTCCCTGGTGGTGCTGCTGGTGGCAGGGTGGGTGGTGCTGACAGTCCCCGTGGGGGGGCTCCCCATGGCATTGATGCGGGGCTTGGGGTGGCCACCAGGAGTGCTTAGGCCCAGGCCACCACCTGGCTGTGGCCCACCAGGCATTTTGTCACCCTTGGGACTGCCCAGGCCTGGGCCCTGCTTAGGCCCTGGACCCTGGAAGAAGTGGTGGAGACCCCACTGCTTGGACGGTGGGTGGTGGCGCCCTGTGGGCGGCCGAGGTAAGGTGACTACAGGTGGCAGAATCTGGCCTGGCCGGGACCCTGGCAGGGCGTCATAGGTCGGGGAGGTGGTAGGTGGGACCCAGAGGGAGACTAGTGGCTACTCTGGGAGCAGGGCTGAGTTCCTGAGAAACCAGCAGCTTGGAGAGTCCCGAGGCAGTGTCTGTGGCTGCTGTGGCTGTGGATATGGCAGTGGCTGCTGTAGCAGCAGCCGATGTGGCGGTGGCTGATGCCGCTGTTGGTGTGGAGGCAGTGGCGGGGTCAGAGGCTTGGGGCCACTATGGCCCAGGCCAAGATCTTTGTGGCCTTGGTTCTGATGGAGGCCCAGGGCCGAGTGGCGGGGGATGGAAATCATGGAGGTCACACTGCCGTGACTCCGGAGCAGATCCCGAGAAGGTCAAGGGGCGGTCGAGGCAGAAGCGAAAAAGATGATCCAGAAACATAGAGGCCACCTTGTTTCACACAAAATGGCGGCTGACACAAGCCTAAAGTTTTCTCCCAAAAGGTTTTGAGCAATTTCAGATATATTGATTTCACAGGAGTATGGGGGCTGACTGCTGAAGGAGACTTGGATCTAGTGCTCAAGGAATAAACTGCATAGAAAGGGCAATAAAAGAGTCAGGAGCCGAGGCTCCTCCAATGACCAGCAGCAGGAGGACCTCGAGGGAGCTATATTTCTTGAAATCTTACTTTGCTCAGCTCCCAACTGGGATAATACAAAATGCAAAGGTTGCTGTGAAGGCCATGCCATTATCTAACAGAAAAAAACTACTGTTTTCAACCACTGTTGTGAGAAGTTACCAGCAAAGACTGGGTAAGTCTGAGTGAAGAGCTCTCAGACTAGATGGAGGAAAGAGAAGCGCCTGTAAGCACAATACACTATCTTGGGAAGACTGAGAGGGGACTTCCAGTTGGAAGAATCCAAAAAGACTTCACAGGAAAACGGAATGTAAAACATTGGATACACAGAAGTTGAGAGCAGGGCTTCCTCCATGAAGGATTCTGCAGTGCAGGAATATCAGGGCATGCACAAGAAAGTAATTATTCAGCAGCAGGTGGAGAAGGTTAGGAAAGTGTGGTAGGAAATGAAGTTGAAAAAGTAGGTCCATATCGTGGAGTCTTCCAGTACAGCCAACACTGTGGATTTACATAAAATCCAAATTTACATAAAGTATTATATTTTGGATAATATCACGGAAATGTAAACCCTGTCTCTTTCCTTAAGGAACTGGCAAGCAAACCAACCCACTCTGTAACCTTACTCAACTAGGTGTTTTGAGTTCAATATTTTCTCCTGACTCTTTCAACCCACATTTGCCCATACTGTTATGATAATTCTGAAACAATCACAGCGTCATAACAAACGTAAGATGGCGCAAAAAAAAAAAAAAAAAAAACTAAAAAATAAATGAAATAAATGCTGTGTCTGAAGAGCTGAAATAATGCTTTTCCTGCTAAAGGCTCCTGGACACATGTTCCTCCCTTGAATAAGTTAATGAATTTGCCTTCAGCATCTTCTTCCTGTGCCTCTTTCTGCTTGTTTCCTCCAAGACTGCACACTTTTCCTTATCTTCCTACCACAAGTTCTTCGCAAGAAAGTTGTATACAACTCAACAAAAACCCATGGTGTTCGCACCTAGTGGTTGTGTTTTGAAAAGATTTCCCTACATCATTCTGGTACCAGAGAAGAGTATATTTCTTCAGAGACCTTCAGAGCATGAAAGGTGTTACAGTGGGGGCCGAGATCTCGGGCATGGAGCAGAGACAGCTCTCCAACCTTGGTCCTATCACTGAGGGGGGAACCACAGAAATGTTACTTAACTCATTTGAACTTCCTAGTACACACTGACAAAGCAGAGATAATAAGAGTGGCCACCTAAATGGTAGAAGAGGGGATTAAATCTGATGGTGCTTGTGAAATGTTACAAATAGGGCTTGATACACAGACACAAGATCAGCTGAGTCAACCACAGCAATCCCCAATGACTGCGGGGATCTGAAGAATGCTGCGATTCCTTGGGCACCAGGTAACCACAGCAAATGGGAGGGAGCAAGGGGCTCTTTAGAACCCAAAAGCTGAGTTCACTGTCTCCTAGGAAGGAAGAATTTTTAAACCATAATGGCTCTCCAGATCCAGCGGATTCCTGAGTCCTCATGAGCTACATTCCCCAGTGACTCTGCATCCTGCTTGCTGGTCGTGCTGCTCTCATCCCAAAACCTACGCCCGAATCCTATTCCTGAATCAATCTACTTTCTGGCACCCCACCCTCTGCTGCCCTTCTCACGCCCTCACTGGTAAGCCCTTTCACCCTTCAAGACCAACACAGGCCCCCTATCATCTTCCCTGACCAGGTAGTGTGCATCAGGCCACCAATTCTGAAGCTTCCTACATTAAGGGTCATTTTCCTCCACTGACCTCTGAATCACTGCGTGAAAGGAAATAAATCTTGGGGCCCCCAAATCACTATGCTAAAACGAGAAGTCAAGCTGTGAACTGCTCTGGGCCAACCTGCCACCCACTCTATTCAAAGTCACCCTTCTATTCCCTGAGATAAATGCCTATCTGATTGCTTCCACTGGAGAGGCTAATCAGAAACTCAAAAGAATACAACCATTTGTCTCTTATGTATCTAAGACCTGGAAGACCCCCTCTCTGCTTTGAGTCTTCCTGCCTTTGCTTTGAGTTGTCCTGTCTTTCCAGATCAAACCAACGTTCATCTTACATATGCTGATTGATATCTCATGTCTCCCTAAAATGTATAAAACCAAACCGTGCTCTGACCACGTTGGGCACACGTCACCAGGACCTCCCAAGGCTGTGTCACAAGTGCACATCCTCAACCATGGCAAAATAAACTTTCTAAATTAACTGAGACCTGTCTCAGAATTTGAGGTTCACAATTGAGAGTTCTGTCTCCTCCCTGAGACAGGTTACTAGGTCCTGCAAGCCTGAGACCTAGCTTTCTCCTCCTTTTCTACCCTCAAGACAGCTGGGGACATTCTGCATACATGGCCAATATTCTATACACACATGTCGATGCAGGACCACATCCACAACCCTAAGTGAGGAAGAACTGGGACTCTGGTTAAAAAACCTCCATCCTTTCCCAACAATGCCTGCTACCCAACACTGCTGAGATGGGGATGCTGAGAAGCAATGCCTGCCATACTAATGGGGCTGCATCATTCATATCCATGCAGCACTTTGCCTGCCCATCTCCCTGTAAGCTCCCACCAGCATCAACTCACACAGAACACATGTCCTTCACATTTGTGTACAACCCAGCCAGAGCCCCGTTTTCCTCTGAGCCTTTCCTGACTACTCCAGCTAAACTCATGTTCCTTCATCTTTGACCTCCCATAACATCACAAATTTTCTCTGATAATACATTCTTAATAGGAAACCTAACCCAGGAAGAACAGTGTTATCTCCATTAAGCAAACAAAAAGGGCAGGATGCAGGGCTCATGCCTGTAATCTCAGTGCTTTGGAATGCCAAGGTGGGAGGATCACTTGAGGCCAGGGGCTCAAGATGAGCCTGAGAAATACAATGAAACCCCATCACTATCAAAACTTTTAAAAAATTAGTTGGGTGTGGTGGTACACATCTGTAGCCCAGCTGCTCCGAAGGCTGTGGTGGGGGAATCACTTGATCCTAGGAGGTTGAGGCTGCAATGAGCCACGATCGTGCCACTGCACTCCACCCTGAGTAACAGAGTGAGATCCTGTCTCAAAAACAAACAAACAAAACAAAATTAAAATTAAAAACCCCCCAAATACTCTGACCCACCCATCTCTTCTAGGAAGCCTGTTCTATGTTCTCGGCTTGGGTAGATGCCCCTTTATTATGGTCACAAAATCTCCAAAACATACCTCTACCATGGCATTTACCATATTGTATCATAACTGTCTTTTAAAGTGATGTGTCCACCATCAGACTGCAGAATTCTTGAAATAAGAACTGGGCCTGATTCAGCCCTGTATGTGTGAGGCCTAACACAGTTCTTGGAACACAGTGAATACTCACATAATGTATGTTGAATGAGCGAATGAGTGCAACCTTCTGGCCAAAAATACATACATACATACATACATACCAACAAATCATGAATGTTTTTCCCTGGGAACTAAATTGTTTTGAATAAGGAGAATACAGTTGACAACAGCAAAATCACCACAACGGAAGGCCAGATTTGCCAGCTTCTGCAGTTGCAGCGAAATGCTCTGTGTACAAGTTCCATCTGCCCCAGTTCATGCTCAACACAGCTGGTCCTCAGCAAAGGTATCAAGACTGTACAATCTCATAATTCCATGTTCCTTTTCTTTGACCCTTCCCTCCTATTGTCTCTATCTTGGAGGTAGGAACAGCTACACAGTTTGCAGGGCCCAGTGCAAAATGAAAATGTAGGGCCCCTTATTTAAACATTATTAAGAATGTCAATCCTGAGACAGTACAACAACTAATCTACCACGGGGCTCTTCTGGTTGCAGGATCCTGATGGGAGGGCCTGGGGGCTGGATTCCTGCCAGTTGCCAGATATCCAAGACTGGGCTAGTTTTTTCTCACCATCACCACAAGGAAGCATTCACTCTACAAAGTACAGCCTCAAACTATGTATTTGCATGTAAGTCTCTTATCTCTAATTCTGGAATGGAAAGCATTTTCCCTTCCTTATAGGGACTTAAAGCATCAGCAAACGCATAGGGATATTTGAGAGCAGTAAAAGGATAGAGGGGCCTGGTGAGAGAGGAACCTCCTAACACACAGGCCTATTCCACACTTAAGAATAAACCACTGGGTTGATCCAGAACACAGTGAAGTGACGGTAGTGAGAAGGACCCAAGTTCTGCGACCCATGCTTCCCTGGGGATGTTGGCTGAGTTGCCAGGCCTAACTCAGGCCCTGATGTCCTTTTGCTGTCCTGCCTGTGGGTCTCCTCCCACTATACCTCAAATCCAAGTGAGACCCACTACCATGCAGAATCCCCACTCTTCCTTATTTCTGCACCAAGATGTCCAGATACCTCTCAAATGCCCAGAATGTACCTCAAAGGCTGTCTTACGATTTCTCCCTCAAGTCACAAAATTGCTGTCACTGAAATGGCATACTGATACAAGGCCCATTTCCTGTCTGCTAAATTCCCCGGCCCATTGCTCACTAAACACATAGGACCTAAAATTATATTTGACTCATCCAGAGAAGCTTTAGCAAAGTGGTCACAGAGCGTTCCTCAGAGGCTACTTAGTGATATACCGACAGTTGAAGTAAAACACTCACTATCCCCATGAGGTATTTGTTGTAGAGTACAGGAGGCTGGAACTGATGATACAGCCTGCTAATAAGTTTTTATAGCTATCTCCTTGTGTCTTTGTTTAAAAACATACCTGAGGGTGCCCTCCTAGTGCGTTTTGTGCTGCTACAACAAACTACCTGAGACTTAGTTATTTACAAAGAACAGAAATTTATTTTCTCATAGTTATGCAGGCTAGGAAGTCTAACATCAAGGCACAGGCAGGTTCAGTTGTCTGGTAAGGGCTGTAACCTCCAGAGGAGAGGAATGCAGTGTTCTCCCAGGGTAAATGGGGTAAAGGCAGAGGTCGGACATGGTGGCTCATGCCTGTAATCCCAGCACTTTGGGAGGCTGAGACGGGCAGATCACTTGAGTTCAGGAGTTCGAGACCAGCATGGCCAACATGGTGAAACCCCATCTCTACTAAAAATACAAAAATCAGCCAGGTATAGTGATGTGTGCCTATAGTCCCACCTGCTCAGGAGGCTGAGGCAGGAGAATCCCCCAAACCTGGGAGGTAGAGGTTGCAGTGAGCTGAGATGAGATGGAACCACTGCACTCCAGCCTGAGTGACAGAGTGAGACTCTATCCAAAAAAAAAAAAGGAGTAAGAGCAAGTTACCAAATGCTGCCTAGAACCTCTTTTACATGGACCTTAATCCCTTACATATATGAGAGAGGAGCCCTCATGGCCTAACCATCTTTTAAAGTCCCCAACACTTAATGCTATTACATTGGCAACGTCTAAATTTTGGAGGGGACACATTCAAACCACAGCACCCCCAAAGCCTTCATGGTTATGTTGAACATAGCTTAGTTTCATCTTATCTCAAAATCAAGCCTTTTGGCATCTGACTCACTCTTAGCACACCACTAACCCTGCAGAGACTGTAGGAGGGTGAGCTACACAGGCTGGTGACAGAACCACCCATGGACATAGCAGACAGAAAAGCCTGCCATAGGAATCACATTATCAGATGTTTGGATTGTGAAATAGAGTTTGGAAAGCTATTTCACATAGCTATCATTCTAGTTTGATAGAATGATATCAAACTAATGTTCAAGGATCTATTTAAAAACAGGAAATCAGAGCCAAAATATGTGCCATTTAGATCTCAGGATTAGTTTGTATATCCCATCCTGAAGGAATAACTAAACCACAAACATAAAGAAGGGATTTTCTGTTTACTTGAGATAAACAGTGAGGCACAGGATTTGATCCCATCTCTACTTTTACTTCTTTTCCTAGATGGTTGTAAAAACTTAGTGCTATTACATAAGAATCCAACACAAAAATCAGTGTCAATGGAGCATCTGGGGAAAGGGAAAAAAAAGACAAGTATCACTTCCTCTGTGTTTTAGGGATAATAATGAAATCAATACAGACAAATTAGACATCTGTGTGGTATTTTCCCCCTGCAAGCTTCACAGAACTGTAGAAAGTGACCACAGCCAGACTAGACCTTATAAGTAATGTATCTGATTCCTTCCTTTATAGAGGAGGACCCCAAAGGGGAGGGGGTTTGGCCTGCCTGGGTCATGCAGCAGACTGGATGGCAGAACATTCCGGAGAGATGGTTGCTTGGCAAAGCTATGGAGAAAAGCTTTGTATTTTGCAGACAAGAGAGATCAGAAGGCTGGGATGGGCAGGTTCACAGAGGACATCTAACATTAAGTCTCTTGCTGACAGATTAGGAAACTGAGTCTCAAGAAGCTAAGGGTCTTGGTCAAAATCACAGCTTCCCAAGCTTGCATCATCATGCCACTTCTCTCACCATTAGCTTTAAGTTTTACACAACTATGATCATCTGCAAGCATGCCTTGGACTTTATTATTTTTAAAACACGAAGATTCCCCATATTTGTCATGCTACTCAGGGTTCAGAAAATTTGTTGCCTTCGTTTGGAACTCTCAAAGTGTGGAGAACTCCTGTTTCTAACCACATTTTCCCATGGACTTTTGATAAATTCCTTCAACTTCGGATTACTGAAACCCAAAACCCCAATCACTCTTTCAAAGGTTAAGAACCCAAAGAAGTTATTTTAAAGATATATCTCACCCCTATAAGGTCCTATCACTTGCTGTAGCTCATTACATAAGACAAATCTCAGACCAGACCTTTCCATTCCCTTCTTTCTCTTTAACGAGGTGTAGATCAAAGAATCATGAACCAGGACTGAAAAGGTCCCCAAAGGTAATTCAGTCTGATAACCTCTCTGAAGCTAGGATCTTGATTTATAACCTCCTGGCCAAATGGTCACCCAGTTGATGACAGAATTCTTGTAGTGCCAGGAATTCTACTTTGTTCTGAAACATCACTATTCTCAAAGCTACTCCTTATATTGCACTTAATTCTATCACCCCTGTAGCTTCCTCTGACCTGCAGAATCTTTCATAAGGCTCTGCTTCCTGTGACTATAAAAAATTGCCTCCGCAAGCTTGTGTTATTGATAACATTTTTTGAAATGAAATAAATTGCTTATAATAGTCAAATCTCTATAAATATAAAGTGTTTGCTTTTATTTGCTTATCAGACAAAAACAGTTGACTACACTTTCTCCAAATATGGAAGATACATGTGGATTGATCTGCCTTAAAAAAGCAATGTGCTGCTCATGAAAGCAGCACTGAGCAACTATGAGGAGAGCATCTCTAAAAGAAAGTCAGCCAAGCCTCAGAGCAAATATACTCACGGGCAAGAGGCTGGTGTCACTGCTGATTGAGAAAGATAGGCCTTATGTATTAAACTACTGTGCAGAGAAAAGCAAACAGATTTCAAATATGAATGCAGACTGAACATCACAAGGTCACACGCTCTGAACTGCAGACACCGATTTGTAATCAAGTTCTTTTGAAATTGCTCTCTATGTAGGCAGCTCTATGTGGTACACCCCAGGGAAAGTGACAACCAGGATTTTTTTAAATCATATTTAATGATTTTCCCTGGGGGTCCGCTAGTAAAATAATACATGCGGAAATGCTTTATAAACTGTAAAGTACTATAAAATGTGATGTTGCATTATCATCATTTTATTTTGAACTCTTGTGTGCTTACCATGCGCTTATACTGGTTAGCTGAACATTCTAGACATTTTTACTATCTCATATAAAAGAATTTTTTTTTTTTAATTCACACCAAAGATTTGATCTTCTAAAAGATTTCTTTACCTGGCTCTAGGCATATAAACACTGACGATACACTAAAACTGCATAAATTTATGGTTCACGTATAAAGTCTAAAAAAGCATAAAAGAAACTGCCCAAAGAACACAGGCATAAATAGCAGCAGGAAGGTTTCTGATTTGATGAAAATGAGTCAGTTTTGCCTGGAGGCCCATGAGACGATGGTTGTATAACCAAAGTAGGGAGTGGGGTCAGGTTGACACAGCTGTATTTCTGGGCAAGATGAATTATACTCTGTTCAGAAAAGGGGAAAGAACTACATGCCCTTGAAGGTACTTCTTTTCCCAAATTATTAGTTCATTTTTGAACCAGTAACAATAGGTAAGTTAAAAAGATATTAACAAGCCTTCCAAGAAACTGAACAAGGCTGCTGTCTTCTAAAATTAGACACAAACACAAATTAACCCTAGGCTATTCTCTCTCTCTTTTTTTGAGACGGAGTCTCGCTCTGTTGCCCAGGCTGGAATGCAGTGGTGTGATCTTGACTCACAATCTCTGCTTCCCAAGTTCAAGCTATTCTCCTGCCCAGCTTCCTGAGTAGCTGGGACTACAGGCACGCACCACCATGCCAGGCTAATTTTTTTTTTTTTTTTC
>PVKV010006050.1:49252-71990 GCA_004027835.1 Alouatta palliata
AGCAATTCTCCTGCCTCAGCCTCCCGAGTAGCTGGGACTACAGGCACGTGCCACCATGCCCAGCTAATTTTTGTATTTTTAGTAGAGACGGGGTTTCACCATGTTGACCAGGATGGTCTCGATCTCTTG
This sequence comes from Alouatta palliata, assembly GCA_004027835.1. NCBI lineage: Eukaryota > Metazoa > Chordata > Mammalia > Primates > Atelidae > Alouatta > Alouatta palliata. Next base: position 49,382 of record PVKV010006050.1, read on the forward strand.
ACCTCGTGATCCACCCGCCTCGGCCTCCCAAAGTGCTGGGATTACAGGCGTGAGCCACTGCGCCCAGCCAGGCTAATTTTTTATTTTTAGTAGAGACAGGGTTTCACTGTGTTGGCCAGGCTGGTCTCAAACTCCTGACCTTGTGATCCGCCGGCCTTGACCTCCCTAAGTGCTGGGATTACAGGTGTGAGCCACTGCGTCTGGCCCCAGTCCTGGGCTGTTCAATGCCCATGAAAAAAAGAGAGATGAGCCATTCATCTCACTAGTTTCCATGTGCTCTGACAGTCTATGCTAAATAATGTAGAGATTAAGGACAGGGACTCTGGAGTTAAGACTTCCTGAGTTCAAATCCTGGCTCTGTCACTTATTAGCTGAATAAATTTAGGTATTTACTTCATTAAACTATACCTGCATTTCCTCATCTACTGATGGGATCATTACAAGAAAAAATAATTCATAAATGTGGCTGGCACACGTAAGTGCAGTAATATGTACTTGCTCTTATTCTTTTCATGGGCTTGCTAACCAAGCCCAGTTACTAGAAGTGCCTGTGAGAAGGGCAAAAAAAAAAAAAAAAAAAAAAAACACCCTGTCATATTTTATTTGGGTTTCAAAGTTTTATGTTTATATATTTCTAAAATGAAAGCAAGAAGTTCTACCTTCTTCTGCCAAGGAACAATGAAACTGTCCACTCAATGACTGTGGTTTCCACGAGAACGTAAGTGGAAACAGATGTTTCTGAAAAATGAAAAGCCATGCCGTACCTTTGGGGTCACACACATAAAACTTTCCACCAGCCATCCCAGAACCAGATCCCAGCCTCCTGCAGCTGGAACCTGCCTGGGTACCAGGATCCCCAAATTCCTTTTCTTCTCCTTCCCCGCAATCCACAAAATGCTAACCTTCTATGAAATCGGAGGCTGTGTAAGGACGGTGATCAGGGCTGTTCTCTGCAGGACTGTTCAGGGTCTCCAAGGCCGATTCAATGGCTTCCACCAACTCATCCCGCTTGTCCTTCCTCACGGGCTTCTCCTCGGGGTGTCGGGTAAGGCCAGTCTCCAGCTGGTACACTTTCTGCAGAGTGAAGCTATCAAAAGGCACTGCTGCGTACTCCGTGGCCAGCTTGACGCCGGTATGCACTTCTGCCTTGTCCACCTGCGAGTGCAGGAAGGCCAGGAGGTCAGCCTGGGTTTTCTCTGGAGGGCTCCTGTCTAGCCCCAGGCCAGCAGCATCGCTGGCTTGGTACTGTCCATTCCGGAGCTGCTCACTCCTCTCCTGCAACTCCTCCTTGAGCTGTGCGATCTGCCGCTTCAGGCTGCTCACGTAGTTGCGGTGCTGCTCCTCCCACTCCTGCAGGACGGCCTGGTACCCCTCCTTCCCCGTGGGGCTGTTGGCCCTGGGCAGTGCCAGCTGCTCCTCATCACCTTTTGGGGTGCAGGCCAACATGTACAGGACAGAGATGGCACAGCAGAGGAGCACCAGCAAAACCACCACCCGGGAAATCCACGCAAGCAGCCCCCGGCGAACCATCATCATTCAGGAATCAGCCATGCATCCAGAACCGGTGGCATCCCTGAAAGTCGGGGCCCCCACGGAAGGGCTTCCTGGGCTAGACCACAGGAAGCATGCGTTTGGGGCCCCCGGAGCTGCTTGCATCCATTTCCTTCTAGAATGAGTTCTGCCACTTGGAGTTAACCACCACAAAGAGCAGCTTCTCTACTTTGAAAGGATGATCTTGCAGGCAGAAGCAATGACTTAAGTGAAATCTCCAGGTTTTCACCTTCATTCCCATCATAGCCTTCCCGATGTGCAGCCAACAGCAAGAGGGGACCTGGAAAGAAACACAAATGACAGCAGCACTTAATCAAGACAATGACTCCCTCATGCTCCCTACAGCAATCAATATCCAATAGATCTCCTGTGAGAGTTATAGAAAATGCCTTTGATAGATGATTAACTATTGTTAAATGTGTATAAATCAGAACACAAATGAACAGCTACAGTATAATGCAAATAAGTAACAAAGGACATGGGAAAAGATTGGAAGGAAAATGGCAAAATCTGAACAATAATTCTCTCCAGATGGAAGGATTAAGAGTCATCTTTCTGCTTCTATTTTTCTATATCTTATAATTTCTGCACAGTGGCACACGTTCTGACAGTTAAAGGGAGAAAAGCAAAATGTTCATGACACTGGAGTTGCTGGCAGGGGACTACTTGGCCAGAGCCTACGCTGTGTTTGCTTGGCCTCTCCAAATCTAATGTGATCCCCAGTGTTGGGAGGTGGGGCCTGGTGGGAGGTGTTTGGATCATGGGGGTGGATCCCTCAGGCATGGCTTGGTGCCTTTCTTGCTAGAGTGAGTTGGCACTCTCGGCTCCCATGACAACTGTTTGTTGAAAAGAGCCTGGTGCTTTCTCTCTCTCTTCCCACTCCCTCCTGCTCTCACCATGTAATGCCTGCTGCCCTTCACCTTCCACGATGAGTGGAAGCAGCCTGAGGGTCTCATCAGAAGCAGATGCTGGCACCATGCTTCCTATACAACCTGCAGAACTGTGAGCCAGATAAACCTCTTTTCTAAGTCACGCAGCTTCAGGTACTCCTTTAGGGCATCACGAATGAACTAAGCCTGCCAAGCTGGGGTGGATGCAGCCAGGTGAGCCCACAGGGGTTCACCTGTCTGCACTCACTTAGAGCAGGCCTGAAAGTGGATCAACATGGTTCCTAAGCTTTCTGATGAGGAACTGGGGATGCACCTAGAGGTTCAAATACACAAATAATAAATGTGGACAGTAACACATCCAGAGGGGATCAGGGGACAGTGGTTCCAGCTAATTCTTCAATTCTGCCTGCAGACAGGAGACGGTAAGTTTATCATAGAAGGGATAAGGTTGGGAGAAGAACAGAGACCAGAATCGGAAATATTGTCCTGTTGGGACCCAAATCCCAGGTATATCTCTGCTCCAGTGTCTGCGGGGAATTCTGTGTCCTGATTGTTCATCAGAAATACTCAGACAGGTCCTAGGGCCTTTCACATGCTCCGCTCCTCAACTCTCAATCTCAACAAATGAAAGCCAGTCTGACTGCCTTCTCCATCTCCCCGAGACGGTCACCCTTCCTCCTCCTCCACCCATCGTGGACATTTCCACAGCTCACTGCTTTTCAGATGCTCTCCTTCCTTAATCCCTTCTCCTTGTCTTCCCCTACCCATCTTAGACAGAAAAAATAAGTAAAGGAATTATTAATGGAAAATAGACGAAATCGAATTTCTTGTCTAGGGACATTTTAATGAAACCTTCCTAGATGCATCTTTATCACTTCACTCACAAACAAGCTCCCTGAGGGTACCATGCCTTTGCCAATTTATAAAAACTTGACATTTTAAGTAATCCTCATGATAACTAAATTATTCTTTATGTAGTCTTCACCTGACTCAGAAAGCCAGATTCTGGGCCAATAATCATCTCATTTACTGGTAGTCTATGCCATTTACTGATGAGAAGAAGAGCCCAGCCCAGTCAATTTGCAAGTTCAGGACCCTTGGGAGAGAAGAGAGAGATGCTCCTTTCAAAGACAGAACGCTACCAACCTCCTTGACTTTACTTAAATATTCACTTGCTATACATTATGTCTGTACACAACAGTTTCTCTTCTATTACCTAGGAGATGTGCCTCTTGGTGACATTGCTATGCTATCAAAATAGTTTATTTCTCAATTTTTCTTAAACCTTCAACACTTAACATTCTAATATTTCCCTAAGCCCACGGATTCTCTCTACTGTAATTTAGAGCAACATACAGTTATTAGTGCTAAGTTTAAAGTACATGTTTAGCCCGGGAAGGCTTTTCCATCTGATGAAAATCTTGGGATTTGTATAATTACTATAATTCTGTGATTGAAAACAGCTCAGCTTTGGTGTTCAGGCACCTTGCTGTTTTTAATGAAATCTCTCATATAAACTCATTATATCCAAGTATTAAATTACCAGTGAAGGCATGTTATTATGCTATTCAGCCACTTTAAAGACTCTTACTTTAAATAGATTGTCATTAAAGACAAAACAAGCAAATCAAAAAACAAAAATGAAATATTCAGGACATTTTGTTGTGTTGCGGAAACTTAAAATTGTTGTATTTGCATAAAAAATGAAAATTACGTTGGTTAACTGAACACTGTTTAAAAAATAATCTGTGATTTAAAAATTTAAAACTATTCAGTATGATATTGGCTGTGTGTTTGTCATAAATAGCTTCATTATTTTGAGGTATGTTCCATCGATACCTAGCTTATTAAGAGTTTTTAGCATAAAGCGCTGTTGAACTTTGTCAAAGGCCCTCTCTGCCTCTATTGAGAAAATCATGTGGTTTTTGTCTCTGGTTCTGTTTATGTGATAGATTATATTTATAGATTTGTGTATGTTGAACCAGTCTTGCATCCCTGGGATGAAGCCTACTTGATTGTGATGGATAAGTTTATTGATGTGCTGTTGCACTCAGTTTGCCAGTATTTTACCGAAGATTTTTTCATCAATGTTCATCATGGATACTGGCCTGAAATTTTCTTTTTCAGTTGCATCTCTACCAGATTTTGGTACAGGATAATGTTGGTCTCATCAAATGAGTTAGGGAAGATTTCATTTTTTTATATTGTTTGGAATAATTTCGGAAGAAATGGTACCAGCTCCTCTTTGTATATCTGGTATAATCTGGCTGTGAACCCATCTGAATCTGGACTTTTTTTGATTGGTAGGCCATTAATTGCTACCTCCACTTCTTCCTGATTTAGTCCTGGAAAGGTTTAAGTGTCCAGGAATTTATCAATTTTTTCTAGATTTACTTGTTTATGTGCATAGAGCTGTTTGTAGTAATATCTGATAGTAGTTTGTATTTCTGTGGAATCAGTGGCGATATCCCATTTATAATTTTTTATTGCATTTATTTGTTTCTTCTCTTTTCTTTTTTATTAGTCTGGCTAGTGGTCTATTTTGTTGATCTTAAAAAAAAACGCTCCTGAATTTATTAATTTTTGAAGGGTTTTTTTTGTGTGTGTCTCTCTATCTCCCAAGGGTGACCTCTCTCACTATTCCTATTCAACATAGCATTGGAAGTTCTAGCCAGAGCAATCAGGCAAGAAAAAGAAATTAAAGGTATTTAATTAGGAAAAGAGGAAAAGAGGAAATCAGGTTGTCTCTATTTTCAGATGACATTATTGTATATTTAGAAGACCCCATTGTCTCAGCCCAAAATCTCCTTAATATGATAAGCAACTTCAGAAAAGTCTCAGGATACAAAATCAGTGTGCAAAAATCACAAGCATTCCTTTACACCAATAACAGACAAACAGAGAACCAAATCATGAACAAACTCCCAATCACAACTGCTAGAAAGAGAATAAAATACCTAAGAATACAACTAACACAGGATGTGAAGGACTTCTTCAAGGAGAACTACAAACCACTGATAAAGGAAAAAAGAGAGGAAACAGATGGAGAAACATTTCATGCTCATGATTAGGAAGAATCAATATTGTGAAAATGGCCATACTGCCCAAAGTAATTTATAGATTCAATGCTATCCCCATCAAACTACCATTGATTTTCTTCACAGAACTGGAAAAAACTACCTTAAACTTCATATGGAACCAAAAAAGAGCCCTCATAGACAATACAATCCTAAGCAAAAAGAACAAAGCTGGAGACATTATGCTACCTGACTGCAAACTACACTACAAGGCTACAGTAATCAAAACAGCATGGTACTGGTACCAAAACGGAGATATAGACCAATGGAACACAACAGAAGCCTCAGAAGTAACATCATACATCTACAACCATCTGATCTTTGACAAACCTGATAAAAACAAGCAATGGGGAAAGGATTCCTTGTTTAATAAATGGTGTTGGGAAAACTGGCTAGCAGGGTGCAGAAAGCTGAAACTGGACCCCTTCCTTACACCTTATACAAAAATTAACTCCAGATGGATTAAAGGTTTACATATAAGACCTAACACCATAAAAACCCTAGAAGAAAACCTAGGTAATACCATTCAGGTCATAGGCATAGGCAAGGACTTCATGACTAAAACACCAAAAGCAATGGCAACAAAAGCCAAAATAGACAAATGTGATCTAATTAAACTTAAGAGCTTCTGTAGAGCAAAAACAAGAATCAGTAGAGTGAACTGGCAACCAAAAGAATGGGAAAAAATTTTTGCAAGCTACGCATCTGACAAACGGCTAATATCCAGAATCTACAAAGAACTAAAACAAATATACAAGAAAATAAACAACCTCAAAAAAAAGTGGGTGAAAGATATGAACAGACACTTTTCAAAAGAAGGTATTTATGTAGCCAATAAACATATGAAAAAAATGCTCATCATCACTGGTCATTAGAGAAATGCAAATCAAAACTACATTGAGATACAATCTCACACCAGTTAGAATGGCAATCATTAAAAAATCTGGAGACAACAGATGCTGGAGAAGATATAGAGAAGTAAGAACACTTTTACACTGTTGGTAGGAGTGTAAATTAGTTCAACCATTGTGGAAGACAGTGTGGCGATTTCTCAAGGATCTAGAAATAGAAATATCATTTGACCCAGCAATCCCATTACTAGGTATATACCCAAAGGATTATAAATCTATTTATTATAAAGACACATGCACACTTATGTTCACTGAGGCACTGTTTACAATACCAAAGACTTGGACCAAACCCAAATGCCCATCAAAGATGGACTGCATAAAGAAAATGTGGCACATATACACCATGCAATACTATGCAGCCATAGAAAAGGATGAATTCACGTCCTTTGCAGGGACATGGATCATTCTCAGCACACTGACACAAGAACAGAAAACCAAACACCACATGTTCTCACTCATAAGTGGGTGGTGAACAATGAGAACACATGGACACAGGGAGGGAGGGGAACATCATACACTAGGGTCTGTTGGGGGGTGGGGGGTGAGGGGAGGGATAGGAGGGTGTAGGAAGATTGGGGAGGGATAATATTAGGAGAAATACCTAATGTAGGTGATGGGGGAATGGAGGCAGCAAACCACCATGGCATGTGTATACCTATGTAACAATCCTACAAGACCTGCATATGTACCCCAGAACTTAAAAGTTAAAAAAAAAAATTAAAACTAGAATATTCTCTTGTTCTGTTCTATGATTTTCTTGAAGATCTAGTTTGGCTTACCGAAATCCACTAGTATAAATTTCAGGGTTATTTGGTATTCCACACTTTGGAGAAAAGGAGCAAAAGCGGAAAAGACTTGTTTTTTCAAGAATGAGCATTTTTTAAAGAAATAACAAAAATTCATATGAATTGCTACCCAAGAGGCCATGATGAATTTTTCCTTTGACACGTGTCAGAAGCAGCTAACATGTGTCAGAAACAAAACTGCATTCTTAGACAAAATATTTGTGAACCATTCCAGCAGTCTCATCTGTAATCAAAAGCCTGACAACTTGTTATACTGAGGCTGGGAGTATCTGTTTCCTGAAGTTAGGAGAGGCTTTTTATCGTTTGGATTCTTGCTTCTGTTAAGACCTCAGGTTTTTCCTTTGGTTGCACAAACAACATCCTTAAAAGTGGGTGTTGGCCAAGTGGGGTGGCTCACGCCTGTAATCCCTGCACTTTGGGAGGCCAAAGACGGGTGGATCACTTGAGGTCATGAGTTTAAGATCAGACTGGCCAACATGGTAAAAGCTCGCCTCTACTAAAAATACAAAAAATTAGCCAGGCATGTGGTGCACAACTATAATCCTAGCTACTGGGGAGGCTGAGGCACGAGAATCACTTGAATCTGAAAGGAGGAGGTGTGAGCTAAGATCACACCACTGCACTCTAGCCTGGGCAACGAAGTGAGACTGTGTCTCAAAAAAAAAAAAAAAAAAAGAAAAAGAAAAAAGAAAAGAAAGTGGATGTCACTTTACCACCTCTTCCCCTTTCAGGAAAGAACAGCTCGATGAGACATACCTGGACCAATGTATACTTAAGCCACAAAATCTCTGTGCAATCTCCTTCTCTCAGCAGTACTGGGAGAATTAGAGTTAACATTTATGTGTTCACAGACTTGCAGATGGAAAGCACTGTGTAATTACTGAGCACTGCTAGAAGTTAGAGATGACAGTGAAAATACAATTTTATATGATCATGGCAGCATTGAGCTACTATTTTAAGAACATAGGCATCCAGATTTTTAGACTAGCTCAACCTCTTGGGGTAGTTGTGGAACACAGAATGTAGGGAAGGAGCAAGGGGTTCCCATCAGCAACAAACTGTAAGACCCTTGGAAGAAGGGAGATGCACAGTCCTAGATTTTTAATTGTAGAAAATCCCTGTGCTCATCAGGCTTCTTCTGCATTCTTAGACAGACACTGCTGTTTTTAAATGCTTGTCCTTCCTAATTGCTTTACCTAATACTTTCCTAACCCTGGCCAAACCCCCCCGTGATGGACCTGTGATGCATTATGTCTGAAACTGTGGATTTACTGATTAGAATGAAGGAGATATCCAAGTGCAGTGCCTTTCCTGCCATTCTTACAATCTCTGGGCAACAAACAACAGGGAGAGGGCTTCCTCATCATCTTCTGTGAAGGCTAAACACCATTGTGGGGCAATGCTTTCTAGAGCTCACTCCGATCTGAGACCAGGAAACAACCTGGGCTTTTCCACATCTTCAAATAACATGGTAATGACCAAACAACAGATGAGAGTCACAGTCCATTCTGTCTAGAATTTTTTCTTTATTCATCCATATAACAAACAGGCATTAAGCACCCAGTACGTTCAACACACTGTATAAAAAGTTACAAGAGACGAAAAGGTGAACCAAGAACACATCCCAGCCTCAGCAAACTTACTAGCTTGAATAAGAACTAACGTCCTTTCAAATAACTGTAATTTGAGCTCCAAACAGACAAATACCATTAAAATAGATATAAAGTGTTAATGCCATGTTCCCACCAAGCAAATGTACGGGTGAGGAATAGGAGATGGGAGGATTTGAAAAGTACAAATATAATACATTTTAAAACAAAAGTTTAAGATAAATTTTATGAGTACTCAATAATTGTCAAGATAAGATACACAAGTAGTTACAGATACTGTTTGCCATTTCATCTCAGCAGGTGAAACTAAGGCAGGTCAGGTTTGGTTCGGAGCCGAAGACTTAACCCAAATGTGGCCAGAGTGCATACCAGGATTTCTATGACTAGGACAGAAGTTGCTCTTAGTTTGAGTGTAAGCATTTCATTCTGCAGATTTCAGTAAACATGTTGGTCCCAAGAGCTGTGTACTCTGCCAAGATATGCCTACTAATGTGCACAAGAAGCTCATAAACCAAGAAAGACTCAAGGACAAGCTCTGCTGATGAAACGCCATCACGGTCAACAGCAGGCGGAAAGGACGGTGGCTTCATGGTGAAGCCAGGTCAGGCAGCACTACATGCTACAATGACAGGCCTTGTCAGTGATAAAGGAAACTATTCAAGGAATGGCAATAAATTCTGCAAGACATCTCCACCCCATGTGCAGACACAGCCAAAAGGGTTGATGGCGAAAAAAATCAAGCAGTGTCTATGGGGTCAGGAAGTGGTAGACCAAAGCCCTAATGCCGCAGTGTGAGTCTATTCCACTTGGGCACATACAATCAGCTCTTTGACAGCAAGGGCACAAACTAACCTTCAGTCAAAGGATTAGCTATACCAACAGAACATAAAATGAAGTCATATCTCTCGGATAAACATACCATGCTGGATGTATGTGGAAAGGATTCTTATTCAGAGTTTTCAAATGCTTTCAAAAAGGATATAAACTCAGCACTGTAAACTTTATTTGAACATACAGCTTCATTTAAAATTCCCTCTACCTCAGTTGAATTCCTGTATACAAGGTGTCGTAGCCGGGTTCCAAGATGGCCCTCAATGGTCCCTGGCTCCTGTTATTCATACCACTGTGTGCTTGCTGCCACACTGTACTGGGGGCTTGATGTGTGTGACTCTATTAGTCTGTTTTCACACTGCTATAAAGAACCACCTGAGACTGGGTAATTTATAAAGAGAAGAGGTTTAATTGACTCACAGTTTCACAGGCTGTACAGAAGGCATGGCTGGTGAGACCTCAAAAAACTTACAGTCATGGCGTAAGGGAAAGCAAGCATATCTTCACATGGTGGCAGAAGAGAGAGAGTGAAGGGGGAGGTGTTTCACACTTTTAAACAATCAGATCTTGTGAGAACTCAGTATCATGAAAGCAGCAAGTGTGAAATCTGCCCCGGTGATCCGGTCATCTCCCACCAGGTCTCTCCTCCAATACTGGGGCTTACAATTCAAAATGAGATTTGGGTGGGGACACAGAGCCACACCATATCAGTGACCAACAAATATGGCAGAAGAAGTGGTATGGCACTTGTGAGATTAAGCTGTAAAAAGCTGCAGCTTCTGTCTTGGGCGCCCTCTTTTCCAAGCAAGCTGCTGTGTTGTGAGCAGGCCTGTGGAGGGACCAATGGATGAGGAACTGAAGCCTTCAGCTGACCGACAGCCAGCAAGGAGCTGAGGCAGGCCTGCCGGCAGTCCCCTAAGAAAGCTTGAAAGTGGATTCTGCAGGCACAGTTAAGGCCTGAGATAACTGAAATCAAACAGCTTGATGGCAACCCTGAACCAAAACTATCCAGTTTAGCTTAGCACTTCACCCTTCACTCTCTCTTTTCTGCCGCCATGTAAAGATATGCTGGAATCCAAGAATTCTGGATTCCTAAGACCTTCTGAGATAATAAATGTTTGTTACTTTAGGCTAAGGTTTTGGGATAATTTGTTACATTCCAATAGATGATAACTAATTCACAGGGTCACAAACTCCAGATTTACATAAAAATGCTATTTCGCAATGATATACTATTTTTCATTGTATAAAATGTTTTAATATGCCTCATCTCCTATGATACAATAATTCTGTGACATCAGAAACACATTACTATAGTCACTTCTCAATTTGGGAAAATGAGGCTCAGAGAAGTTATGTGATCTGTCTAAAACCACACAACCTGCAAGCCATAGAACTAGTACTCAAATCCATCTTTCACTTGAAGCCTGATATGCTGTCTGCCAAAGCCCTCCAAGACTTTATTCTTGAACAATGGTCATTCATCCAAAAATGGTTTTTGTTTTGTTTTATGATTAATGTCAAGGACATTAGGAAATCTGTCAGGTTAAAATGTAATTATGTTGTAGAGGAACCCTGTTCCCAAACACCAGAGTCAACAATGGAGTGTTGCTTAGAAGTAGCTATTACAGCACAGGGGCCAAGTTAACCGAGAACTGGTGAAGCAAAGAAAGTGTACCTCCCTTCCAGTCATTGTCTTTGCAGCACAACCAATGGCAGCACAACCCATCAAGCTGCTTAAGCCAGAAGCATGAAGATCATCCCTAACCCTTCCTTCTCCATCATCTGCCACTGACCTATCACCAAGTCCTCTTCCAAACATATCTAAAATCAGTTCTCACATCTCTACCTCTACCATCACCCTACTCAAGGCTCCATCACCCTACTCAAGGCTCCATCACCCTACTCAAGGCTCCATCACCTCCTGTCCAGACAATGCACTAGACACTGAATATTAGAGGTGGGGGGAGGCACCCAAGACACAGGAGGAGGGCAACAATGTGGGACAAAGATGACAGCAAAAGTCTTAACACCAAAGGAAAATATCACAAAATGTAATGGAAGACACACAAAGCCACTATAAGGGCTGAAAAACCCTAAAGCTCCCAGCTCCTATGCCCAGTACATTCTGATCAGACTTCTCTCTCTCTGTACACACACACACACACACACAATTAATTTAGGGCTGAGGCACAGTTATGCCATTGCTTAATGACAGAAAAATGTTCTGACAGATGCATGATCAGGCAATTCTGTTGTGTGAACATCATGGAGTATACTTTCACAAATCTAGATGGTTGACCTACCACACAACGGGGTGATACAGTATAGCCTGTTGCTCCTAGACTACAAACCTGTACAGCATGTGGTTGTAATGTATACTGCAGTCAACAGTATGGTATTTGTGTATCTAGACATATCTAGACAAATAAAAGGTACAGTAAAAATACAGTATTGTAATTATAGAACCACCCACATATATTCGGTCCATTGACAAAATGTTATGCATTATATGACTATACTTTCAAAGAAGCCAAAATGACCTGAAAATGATCACAATAGCTCATAATCTCCCTAAACCACATCAACCCAGAAGTTTCAGAGCAGGGTTCTCAGGTGTCACGGCTCTTTCTGGAAGGCAGGTTTCTTTTTTCCATTGAGTCTTTCATTAGCATCTATATATGGGCCAAGTGCTTTATCTTCAAGTATATTTCTGACAGCAACTAAACCAGTTCAGGCAACAAATAAAGCAGATCAGTATTACTGTGTATATGCTAAGAGGTGCTTGAGCCAAATTCCAGTGAGAAGACAGGGGTCCCACTGGGGAGTCAAAAACCGAATGCTAAGCGTTTGGAGTTGGCTGTGGAAAGGTCTGAAGCCTTCTTTCCTGACCCCGTCCAGCCCTGACACCAAGTTGCTTAGTAAGAGCACTGGCTTGGGTTTCACACACACACAGCAATCTGAGCGGGCAGCTGCCTCAGTGGCCCCTGCAGTTTTGTTGCTTTTCCTTCTCTTTCCTCAACACTCAAGATCAGCTGTCTCCAAACTTTAATTTAACAAATAGCACATTCCAGGCAGTCAGTGACTTCTGAACAAAGACAAAATATGTAAATGAATTTATTTAAAAATTAAATACAGGCTGGGCACTGTGGCTCACGCCTGTAATCTCAGCGCTTTGGGAGAGTGAGGCGGATAGATCCCATGAGGCTGGGAGTTTGAGACCACCCTGGCCAACACGGTGAAACCTCATCTCTACCAAAAAAATGCAAAAAAGAATTAACTGGATAGCCCACCTATTTGGGAGGCTGAGGAAGGAGAATCAGTTGAACCTGGGAGGTAGAGGTTACAGTGAGCTGAGGTCACTGCACTGCACTCCAGCCTGGGCAACCGAGCGAGACTTCCTCTTCAAAAGAAAATAAAAATAAAATATTACATACAATATAGTAGTATTATGTATTTATAAAGTAATACCCCTAAAATAATGAAGCATAAAATATTTTTAAATAATACTTTCTCACCCTGATGGGCCATCCTGGATCCCCTCCCCAGCCCAGAGACGTAGCTCCAGGTTCCCTGTAGCTGATCTTCTGACTGCATTACAAGTGTCCTTGGGACAGGGCTCTTGCCACAACTGATTCCAGGACCCCACTGCCAGGAGCATGCCTTGATCCCCCACTCCTTAGGGAACTCAGCCTCAGAGTGACTGTCTTGCCTCTGGACCCCACTGTCTCCATCTCAGGGTACCCAGGAAGGGAACCTACTTCCCTTCCTTCACTCACCTGGAAGACTTAGGCTCAGCCTTCAAGATGCTACTTGAGTCTTCCCTATGAGGTCTCCCTACCTCCAGGCTCAAAGGGTGTGTTCTCTAGGGACCAGCACTGACCCAGCCCAGGGAACAGGCTGGTGGGTGACTACACAGTCAGGAATTCCCTAGTTGGGAGGGACCCTCCAACCCCTCAACTCCTCACTGGTCTTTTAAAAGAATTCTGATTCCATTTTCCCTGCCTTGTAGCAGAAAAAGGGAAACGTGGCAGAAAATTTAAATTGATAGGATGAAATTCGTCCTACAGGCAATGGCTAACCAGCTAAGATTTTAAACAGCAGACTTGCATGATCAGAATTAAATTTTAGCAAATAAACAGTGCTGAGATGAACTAGAGAAGAAAGACTGCAACTGGGGACACCAGATATGAGGCTATTACAGTGTTCTAAATACAGGCCAGGGAGGCCTTGAACCTAGGCCATAGCACTAAATTGATAGAGGAAGAACACCAATCACATGAGAAAAAAAATTCTGTCCATCAAGAATAGGGCCCAGGGGGCCATTATGGTGGCTTATGCCTGTAATCCCAGCACTTTGGGAGGCTGAGTTGGGTGGATCACTTAAGGTCAGGAGTTCCACAGAAGCCTGGCCAACATGGTCAAACCCTGTCTCTACTAAAAACACAAAAATTAGCTGGTTGTTGTAGTGCTTGTAATCTCAGCTACTCAGGAGGCTGAGGCAGGAGGATCGCTTGGACCCAGGAGGCAGAGGGTGCAGCGAGCCAAGATCACATCATGAGACTGTCTCAAAAAAAAAAAAAAAAAAAAAAAATAGTGCCAGGGTTTAACATGTACATTTCAGAGGATGGAGCTGCCACTGAGAAAACATATAACAGAAGATTTACGATAAAGATAAGTTTGGTTTCATGAACTTGGTAACTTCTCTCTGCCTGCAGGAATGGCACGTAAGAGCTGGGGACTTTGGAAACAGAGCTCTGCTTGCATTCTTCAAATTATCTGCACAGGCAAGCACCTGCTCTACCAATCCCTAAATCATAGTAAAACGTCACATATCCATTTCTTCTAACTCTGTAAGGTGCTTCCACATCTCGTATTTCCCTTTCTCCTGGCAGTACAGTTGAGTGGTCGACAGCACAGCTTCTGAGGTTGAGACCATTTAAGCCATGAAGTTGTTTGGTTTCTCAAAGCCTTGGTCTCCCAGACATGGGGAGCACAGAAAGGCCTGTCTTACAGAATCCCCATGACATACTCAGCATAGTGCCTGTAACAGAGTTAATATGAAATCAATGTGAGCTAAGAAATGGATAAATTCCTGGACACTTGCACTCTCCCAAGACTAAACCAGGAAGAAGTTAAAACCCTGAATAGACCAACAGCAAGGGCTGAAGTTGAGGCAGCAATTAATAGCCTACCAACTGAAAAAAGCCCAGATCTAGATGAGTTTATAGCCGAATTCTACCAGACATACAAAGAGGAGCTGGTACCATTCCTTCTGAAACTATTCCAAGCAATACAAAAAGAGGGAATCCTCCCCAACTCATTTTATGAGACCAACATCATCCTAATACCAAAACTGGGCAGAGATGCAACAAAAAAAGAAAACTTCAGGCCAATATCCACGATGAACATCATCACAAAAATCTTCAATAAAATACTGGCAAACAGAATGCAACAGCAAATCAAAAAGCTTATTCATCATGGTCAAGTAGGCTTCACTGCAGGGATTCAAGGCTAGTTCAACATATGCAAGTCTATAAATGTAATCCATCACATAAACAGAACTGAAGACAAAAAACACATGATTATCTCAATAGATGCAAAGAAGGCCTTCGACAAAAATCAACAGCTCTTTATGCTAAAATTCCTCAATATACTAGGGATCAATGGAATGTATCACCAAATAATAAAAACTATTTATGACAAACCCATAGCCAGTATCCTACTGAATGGGCAAAAACTGGAAGCATTCCCTTTGAAATTTGGCACAACACAAGGATGCCCTCTCTCACCACACCTATTCAATATAGTACTAGAAATTCTAGCCAGAGCAATCAGGCAAGAAAAAGAAATAAAGGGTATTAATTAGGAAAAGAGGAAGTCAAATTGTCTCTATCTGTAGATGACATGATTGTGAATTTAGAAGACCCCAGCGTCTCAGCCCGAAATCTCCTTAAACCGATAAGCAACTTCAGCAAAGTCTCAGGATACAAAATCAACTTGCAGAAATCACAAGCATTTCTATATACCAGTAACAGACAGAGAGCCAAATAAAAAGTGAACTCTCATTCACAATTGCTAGAAAGAGAATAAAATACCTAGAAATACAACTAACAAAGGATGTAGAGGACCTTTTCAAGGAGAACTACAAACCACTGCTTATCGAATTAAGAGAGGACACAAACAGATGGAAAAACATTTCATGCTCATAGTTAGGAAGAATCAACATTATGAAAATGGCCATACTGCACGAAGTAATTTATAGATTCAGTGCTATCCCCATCAAGCTACCAATGACCTTCTTCACAGAACTGGAAAAAATCACTTCAAACTTCTTATGGAACCAAAAGAGAGCCCGCATAGCCAAAACAATCCTAAACAGAAAGAACAAAGCTGGAGGCATCATGCTGCCTGACTTCAAACTATAGTACAAGGCAACAGTAATCAAAACAGCATGGTACTGGTACCAAAACAGAGACATAGACCAATGGAACAGAACAGAGGCCTCAGAAGCAACACCATACATCTACAATCATCTGATCTTTGAAAAACCTGAGAAAAACAACATTGGGGAAAGGATTCCCTGTTTAATAAATGGTGTTGGGAAAACTGGCCAGCAATGTGCAAAAAGCAGAAACTGGACCCCTTCCTGACACCTTACACTAAAATTAACTCCAGATGGATTAAAGACTTAAACATAAGACCTAACACCATAAAAACCTTAGAAGAAAACCTAGGCAAAACCATTCAGAATATAGGCATAGGCAAGGACTTCATGGCTAAAACATCAAAAGCAATGGCAACAAAATCCAAAATATACAAATGGAATCTAATTAAACTCCAGAGCTTCTGTACAGCAAAGGAAACAATCATTAGAGTGAACTGGCAACCAACAGAATAGGAAAAAATTTTTGCAATCTACCCATCTGACAAAAGGCTAATACCCAGAATCTACAAGGAACTAAAGCAGATTTACAAAAAAAAAAAAAAAAAACTCTTCACAAGTGGGTGAAGGATATGAACAGACACTTTACAAAAGAAGACATCTATGAGGCCAACAAACATGAAAAAATGCTCACCATCACTAGTCACTAGAGAAATGCAAATTAAAACCACACTGAGATACCATCTCACACCAGTTAGAATGGTGATCATTAAAAAATCTGGAGCCAACAGATGCTGGAGAGGAAGTGGAGAAATAGCAACAGTTTTATACTGCTGGTGGGAGTGCAAATTAGTGCAACCATTGTGGAAGACAGTGTGGTGATTCCTCAAGGACCTAGAAATAGAAATACCATTTGACCCAGCAATCCCATTACTGGGTATATACCCAAAGAATTATAAATTGTTCTATTATAAAGACACATGCACATGTATGTTCATTGCCACACTGCTTAGAAGAGCATAGACCTGGAACCAACTCAAATGTCCATCAAGGATCGAGTGCATAAAGAAACTGTGGCACATATACACCATGGAATACTATGCAGCCATAAAAAATGATGAATTCATGTCCTTCATAGGGACATGGATGAATCTGGAAACCATCATTCTCAGCAAACTGACAAGAACAGAAAACCAAACACTACATGTTATCACTCATAGGTGGGTGTTGAAGAATTAGAACACATGGACACAGGGAAGGGAGCATCACATACTGTGGTCAGTTCAAGGGGGGCAGCTAGGGGAGGGATAGTGGGAGGTGGGGAGGGGTAACATGGGAAGAAATACCAGATATAGGTGATGGGGGGATGAAGGCAGCAAACCACTTTGCCATGTATGTATCTATGCAACAATCCTGAATGATCTGCACATATACCCCAGAACCTAAAGTACAATAATAAAAAAAAGGAAAAAAAAAAGTATCAGTGAGAGAAATGGGGCATTAACATCACTTTACTGATAAGAAAACCTAACCACCAAGAAATAAATAGCTGGTGTTTACATACAGGTACAGAGCTGGTAAAAAGCACAGTCAACTAGCATCCAGAACTCAAGATTTCTCATCTCTTCCCTCTGAATTTGCACTTCCCAAATTTTAAATCAAAATAACTCACATTCTTACTTCTCCAGATTCATTTATTTTCAGAAAAGACAACTGTAGTAAATTTGTAAAACTCTCTAAAATGCCATTTAAACAAAGTGTTGCAGATTCCATTACGGATGCTGGGAGATTTAAAAAGGTGATGTATGTGCAATACTCAGCCCAGTGTCCTGGCACAGTAGAGGAGGACATTAGTTCTGGGGACAATAGATTTCAGAGTTGGGGACACAGGGCTGCAAGCAGGAGGAACATTTTTCTGCAATAGGGAACTTACCAGAAGGACTCTGGATACAACTTAGCGAAGTTCTAACCTGCAAAGTCACTCTTCAGAGGGCGGCAAGTACATTTGGGAGAAATCTCAAAACCTCCTAAGATATTTTTAAATTGCAATTTTCCAGTAGCTCAAAATATGATTCAATACACTAGTGTTCTAATTTCAGCTACTGGTACCAGACATATTCCCAAGACTGAAGAAAAAATTTTAAACAATACAAGATTCTTCCCAAAATAAGGCTGCAAGATGTCTCTGGTGAACAGAGTTTCTTGATCCCCTCTTTAGACTGAACGCTACTATCCTGACATATAACAAGGCTCAGTTCAAGGCTGCCTAGGAGAGGCATAAAATTCCTCCACCTGAAAGATAAGTTGGAATATGATCCTTTTTATTACACTCATATGAAGCTGCAACAACTGCTGAAATTACGATCACCGCATTACAAAAATCTCGAACAAGACCATCAGAGTTCCATCTCAGGCAACAGTGACCTACACTGAAGCAAGCGCCTGTGCAAGAGGGGCAGGGGCACCACATTCTCGTGCCACACCCACCCTGTTCTTCAGGAAAGGCAGCATGGGAGATGCTCTTTAAAATCATTATTACACAGTACTATTTTTATATACTTATTTTGAGACATTGTCTCGCTCTGTCGCCCATGCTGGAGCACAGGGGTATGATAATGGCTCACTGCAGTCTTGAACTCCAGGGCTCAAGCCATCCACCCAACTCAGCCTCTGAAGGAGCAGGGACTACAGATGCATGCCACCATGACCAGCTATTCTTTTTTTTTTTTTTTTTTTTGGTAGAGACAGAGTCTTCCAATGTTGCCCAGGTTAGTCTTGGACTCCTGGGCTCCAGCCATCCACCCATCTTGGCCTCCCAAAGTGATGGGATTACAGGCATGAGCCACCATGCCCAGGCTACACTGTACTATTAACAGAGACAACAACTTTTCTGAAATTCAGTAAATAATGTTACAAATAATGTGAACTGCATCCATGTAATCATCAAATATCTTTTAAGTGCTTACTTCATGGGAGGGACTATGCCAGCTATCATAGGAGACAAAGGGAAGGGTCAGTTGAGATCCTTGTCCTCACGAGGGCAATGGGAAGTGGCAAGGACAGTTCTAAAAACAACGTTTATGTCAGAAAAATGTGAACAGTCATTAGTGATATAAACAAAACACTGCTGTAGTTCAGAGGAGAGAAAGGTCACCTGGTTGGAGGAATCAGAGAAGTTTCTGCAGAGCCTTTCAAGTTGAATATTATTTATCAGGTAGAGATGGGAACACTTGGGAGAATACCTAAATCCTCATGGATATAAAATACACAGGAGGGCCAAGCACAGTAGCTTACACTTGTAATCCCAGTGATTTGGGAAGCAGAGGTGGGAGGATCGCTTGAGGCTAGGACCTTGAAACCAGCCTGGACAACACAGCAAGACTCCATCGCTAAAAAATAAAAATTAGCTGGGTATAGTGGTACATTCCTATAGTCCTAGCTCCCTGCAAACATGAGGCAGGAGGATTGCTTGAGCCCAGGAGTTCAATGCTACAGTGATGGTCACGCCATCTCACCCCAGCCTGGGCAACAGAGTGAGATCCTGTCTCTCTAGAAAAGAACTGGAGCAGATCTAATTAAGATTTTCCATTCTCACCATTCCCACTCCAGTTCCGCTATTAAAGATATATGATGCACTTTGTCTGTTTTTTGAGACAGAGTCTCGTTCTGTTGCCAGGCGCCAGGCTGGAGTGCAGTGGTGCAATCTCGGCTCACTGCAACCTCCGCCTCCCGGGTTCAAGCAATTCTCCTGCCTCAGCCACCAGAGTAGCTGGGACCACAGGCACGCGCCACCACACTCAGCTAATTTATCTGTTTTTTAGTAGATACAGGGTTTCACCATGGTCTCGATCTCTTGACCACGTGATCCGCCTGCCTCGGCCTCCCCAAGTGCTGGGATTACAGGCGTGAGCCACCATGCCTGGCCGATGCATGTTGTCTTAATAAAAAGAGCAAAAAGTAGAGAACTCAAAACTCATCATTTAATCAATCATGTCTAACTTTTTTCTAGATGTTGTTTTTCTGGTCTGTTCCTCTTACCTTTCAAACCCTTCATGTATGTCCCACGGCAAGGTGAAAAGACCATGAACCTTGTCATAGTCATTCTTTTTAACATTAATTCTTTCCATACAGAAAGAAGAGTGGAGACTTTTTTTTCTCGACACTAAGGTAATGGGTCTCAAGACTGATATAAATGCAATTATCCTGTGGAGTGGTGAGTCTAAGGAGGCTTCAGCCTTTTTTTTTTTTTTAATCATACTTTAGATTCTGGGGTACATGTACAGATCATGCAGGGTTGTTGCATAGGTACATACATGACAAGGTGGTCTGCTGCCTCCATCGCCCCATCATCTATATCTGGCTTCAGCTTTTAATGAACACTGCTTATCCCTATTAAAAGCCTGTAACGCAGTAAGGTTTGTAAGGAGTTCCCTTAGCTACAGAGGGCTGGGACCATTGGTTGCCAAAGCCCCACAGATATTTATTTCCAGCTTCCTGGCTCAATGATACAACAGATATAAGCAAAAACATAACAAAACAAAGCGTATCTTTGTGGAACACCCCACAGCCTCAATTTAAGAATCAGACAAAAGATGCTGAAAATAGAGACAGAGAGAGAGACAGACAGAGACAGAAAGAGAGAGAGAGAGAGAGAGTGAGTCAGAGTGAGAGTGAGAGTGACCATCCCCACAGCAGACACTTATAAACCAGAACAGTATCTCTGAGGCCCAACAAAGGAAACTGAGAAATAATGCCAAGCACAAACTGGGCACAACAATTACATATGGTTTATTATTTTGTTACATCTTTATTTCTAGCAATTCAGAAAAGCAGGACTCCCCTTCCGTATGGAAACTTTGTGTTCTCTGTCCAGTGTATTTGCCAGGCCTGGCTCTCCTTCTAGGCATGTAATCCCTGTTGCAAATTTGATGAAAAAGTAATGTCAATTTTCTTTAAACAAATGTGAAAATGGTTTGCAGAGTTCAAACTAAAACACTCATTGTGGGTGACATCATTGCTGTTTTTATCTTTGTTTAGACTGGCACTAAGAACCTGCACAATGGTGGGGCATGGTGGCTCACGCCTATAATCCCAACACTTTGGGAGGCCAAGGCGGGCAGATCATTTGAGGTTAGGAGTTTGAGACCAGCCTGGCCAACATTGTGAAGCCCCACCTCTACTAAAAATTAAAAAAAAAATAGCCATGCATGTTGGCACACACCTATAGCCCTGCTAGTTGGAAGGCTGAGGTAGGAGAATTGCTTGAACCCAGCAGGTGGAGGCTGCAGAGAGCCAAGATCATGACACTGCATGCCAGCCTGGGTGACAGAGGGAGACTCTGCCTCAAAAAAAAAAAAAAAAATAGTATGAGCCAACGTAAGCCTTGTGCAGAAAGCTGGAGTAAGTGACCTAGAGAAAAGTTGCCAAACAGAAACAGAGAGAAAGCAGCCTGCCCTTTGGGCACAGCTGAGTTACGTGAATGCCCCAGTCCACTGTGGCACAACCTCTGAAGTGAGATTCTGGAACTAGCATCTTGGCAGAGCCAGCTATGTGAGGTCAGGGGTGGCTCTACCTTACTGCTCCCTGAGGGATTACTGCCAGGGTCGGTTAACGGTGCTCCACTGCTTCCACCCTATATAACTATAGTGCAATATCCAAACCAGGAACTAGGTCTAATGTGTGTTTACCATTCCGTTTTATCTTATGTGCTAGAATGGGGAAACTAAGTGAGGAATACTTCAGACCTTTACAACTTCCTATAAATCCATAATTATTTACAAATAAAAAGTTAAAAAAGGAAAGGCTGCTCAGCTCCACAAAGCCTAGCACTGCCATATCCACCTCCCGTTATGCTTTGCCCAAACCTACCTCTCTTGTGACATCCAGCTGGGTCTAGGGAAAAAAACATGTGATTGGAAGGCAGGAACTCTGGTCTCCACTCAGAGGCTTGCATTTCCTTAACTAGAAGGGCAGGACAGCCATTACTCAAGGGCCTTTAACTTTTAAGATTTATAGATAAAAACTGTAGATAAAAGGGAAATGCTTATTTGACTGATAAAGATATTACTTAAACTCGTAGGAGCCACAACCCAATGGCAATCAATCAGAAACAAAAATAAACCATTTCTAAAACCATCACGTAATTTAATAGAAAAAAGCTCCATCCTTTACCAAACTTCAAACTACTACTTTTCTAAAAGGTATGAGTAGAGCAAAATATAACAGACAAAGTACTTGGCTCACTCTTTTGCAACTAAAAGTTATCAAAGCTCCGGTTATTCCAGGAGTGGAAAAAATGACAAAATCTTTAGACAACCATCAGTTTGACAAACATTTACTCAGTACCTATGTTAAATGACAAGTCTCATTCAAGATCTTAGATATCTATATTTGTATGACTATATATCTACCCACATATCTCTATCTATACCTATGTACCCATGTAGCTAAAGACAGGTAAAGCTCATGATATGAAGATAAATAAGACAGAGTTCTTCACCTTAAGGAGTTTGAAGTATAGTGGAGGAAGCAGACCCATGAAAGGATAA